>CAUYQV010120221.1:0-45532 GCA_963574575.1 Galagoides demidoff | reverse complement strand
AGATCCTTGTTATTACGCTTTTGTCTGATTCAAAATACGCAAATATCCTTTCCCATTGGGTAGGTTGTCTATTTGCTTTGGTTGTTGTCTCCTTGGCTGTACAGAAGCTTTTCAGTTTAATTAAATCCCATTTGTTTATTACTGCTGTTGTTGTTATTGCCATGGCAGTCCTCCTCATAAAGTCTTTCCCCAGGACAATATCTTCCAGTGTTTTTCCTATTCTTTCTTTGAGGATTTTTATTGCTTCATGCCTTAAATGTAAGTCCTTTATCCATCTTGAATCAATTTTTGTGAGTGGAGAATGGTGCAGGTCCAGTTTCAGTCTTTTACATGTGGATATCCAATTCTCCCAGCACCATTTATTGAATAGGGAGTCTTTCCCCCAGTGGACACTCTTGTTTGGTTTATTGAAGATTAGGTGGCTGTAAGTTGTTGGTTTCATTTCCTGGTTTTCTATTCGATTCCAAATGTCTATGTCTCTATTTTTGTGCCAGTACCATGCTGTCTTGACCACTATGGTCTTGTACTATAGCCTAAAATCTGGTATGCTGATGTCCCCAGCTTTGTTTTTATTACTATGAACTGTCTTAGCTATACAGGGTTTTTTCTGGTTCCGTACAGAATACAGAATCATTTTTTCCAAGTCTTGAAAATAGGATGTTGGTATTTTAATGGGGATGACATTGAATTGGTAGATTGCTCTGAGAAGTATAGACATTTTAACAATGTTGATTCTTCCCAGCCATGAGCATAGTATGTTCTTCCATTTGTTAATGTCCTCTGCTATTTCCTTTCTTAGAGTTTCATAATTTTCTTTATAGAAGTCCTTCACCTCTTTTTGTTAGGTATATTCCTAAGTATTTCATTTTCTTTGTGGCTATGGTGAAGAGAGTTGTGTCTGTAATTAACCGCTCATCTTGGCTGTTATTGGCGTATATAAAGGCAACTGACTTGTGGACCTTGATTTTATATCTTGAGACATTACTGTATTTTTTGATGACTTTCAAGAGTCTTGGTTGAGTCTTTCGTGTTCTCTAAAGATGTTGAGTTTTTTAAAGTGAAATACAATAATTTTAAACTATAGAAGAATCTTCAAATTTATTTGGAAAACGATAGAGAGAAAAGATTGAGACGTAGATCTGATAATTATGCAAATTGTCTTTTTCAGCGATTTCATTCAATTAAGGCAAAATATTTTAGAGAACACATGAATGGATAAAATAGCATTACACTATTAAAATTCTTTCAGTATAATTTATAATAGGTCTCAAAGAAAGTACATGAGAAAAATAAAATGGTGGTGGACTACAAAACATTGAACATCTTGCTTTACAATCATCTCTAAATCTTAAAGAACATTTTGGTAGTAGCATTCATTAAGTAGCAAGTATGTGGTGGACCATGAGTTAGGCCCAAGGTCATTTGTTAAATAAGCATAAGATGTGAGGTTTGAACTACTGCAACGTTTTGTTCAATCCGCATGTTACACTGCTTCTCACACATTGTGAGTGTGTAATGTTATCCTTACTGAGAGGCAGATCTGTTCATGGGGCTTCAAAGAAGTAAGAGTCTGACCTCAGGAAGCTTGCAATTTATATATTATGGAAACATAACAATATGTGGACAAGTTTTACGATGGTTAATGTTCATGCAGTCCTGAGATAGTTGGGTAGTCGGTGAGGAGATTCTCTGGTCCACAAAGTCATCCAAGGAATCACATTTCTTCCCTGTTGTTCTTTTACCATCTTCTATATTTCTGTGGTCTGTATGGTCAATGCTGACACATGAATAGCATCTGCTTTAATTTAGGACGGGAGCCATACCTAAGTGTTTCAAGAGTTGACCCCATGAATTACATATCTAACTTTCACTAATGTAAGAACTTGCTCACATGTAGTTGCAAAGAAGTTTGGGAAATGTAGTCTCAGTCTGATCAGTTATGTGATCAGGAGTCACCAGGAACAGGAGTCCAAATATTTCTGCCCATTCATCCTGAGCTACAGTTTAGGTTTATCCTGCACTCATTGCTAATTTATCTGAATCGGGCAAGACAAAACACATTCACACATTAAGATTTGTGAAGCATGTTTATGATTTACAGATAGGCAGCTAGGGACAGAAGATGTCACATCCATTGTGAGCTGGTCCCTTGAAGGCCCAAACAAGCTGTCCAAGTTGAATAGAGTCTTGATTCATGCTCTACTTGTACCACAACTGGGACACCATGAAAGGCAGCCTGTTCTGGGTTATATTCCTCAAGGGTGATGTGACTCCCTGGGCCAACTTCTGAAGGATGGTTTGCTTTCAGGGGGATAGAACAAAGCCCAGGGCATTCTCAGGCTACCCACATCTTCCTTAAGATGTAGCATTCGCAAAAAGGAACACTAATGCTGCCCAGGCTAGTCAGGTAGTTCCTCCTTATCTTAGGATATTATATTCCCACAAAATTCCATAGTTATTCTTGAAAACTATAAGCAAGAAAGGGGGAGGGTGAGAGAAAAACTGAGTTGGTTCAAGGCCACCCAGAGAATTTTTCTGCATTTTGCTTCTAGCTAAAACTCAGTGGGGTGGCCATTATTTAATTAATGAAAATAATGAAAAAAAAGAATGGAGAGTGGACAGGGTTTCATACTCAACTAAATCTACTGATCCACATTTTCCCAATGTCATTAATATTTCATTTAACCAAATTTGTTTTAACCCATTGTATTTTTTTCCTTCATTTATGTTTTGTTATAACTTATAGTCTGTGTAATCATAGTTTTTTTTTCTTCCTCTCTAAGATCTGGAGGTGACCATGAGGTAATCTACTCTAATTCTTATGTTTTATTGATGAGGGTGATTAAGTTAGATAAGAGTAGTGTATAGCTCAAATTTCTCCTGCTAGTTAATATTAGATCTGAGACATGAATTTATAACTTTTTAATTTCTTTTGGTTGATTTAGTTTCTTAAAAAAATAGGATACAATATGAAATCCTAAAAAGATACATTTATATCTTTTTAAATCTAAATTTAAAAAACTATATGTGAAAATCTGCCTTTTATTTTTAAAAAAAAGTATATGCTGATTTGAGGTCTCCAACAATTTTCTTGAACTTTCTTTTTCTTCTTTTAAATTTAAAGTTTGTAATTGTATATCTTTATAGGGTACATGTGATGCTTCATATAGGCATATAAGGTAAATTGATCATATCAGGGTAACTGGGATTTTGATGGGTTTAGGACATTTCTGAAACAACATTTCTTTGTGTTAGGAACTTTCCAGTTCTACTCTTTTAGTTATTTAAAAGTATTTCCCTAATTTATTGTGGATTATAGTTACTTTGTTGTGTTATCAAATATTGTTCATTCTAACTATCTAACTATATTCTTTCACCCATCAACCAACCCCACTTTAGACCTCTCTCCCAACACCCTTCCAGGTATTCTGATCAGTGAAGGAAGTCAGGCACAGGAAAACAAGTCCAGCATGTTCTCACCTACGTGAGAGCTCTATACTAAAGATAATTAATCTCATGGAGAGAGGGAGTGGAATTATGATTCCCAACATCTTTCTCGAATAAATCTTAACCTATTTGAATTATCTATAATTTCTTGGTTTGTTTCTTTAAATTTCAGCTAGAATTTAAAAATACTTTTTTTTCCTTTTGAGACAGAATCTTACTCTGTTGCTTGGGCTAAAGCACAGTAGCATCATGCTAGCTTAATACAACTTCAAACTTCTGGGCTCAAATGATCCTCCGGTCTCCACCTCCTAAGTAGCTGGGACTATAGGTACAATACCCTGCCCAGCTAACTTTTTTTCTAATTTTTATAGAAGTGGGGTCTCACTGTTTTGCCCAGGTTGGTCTGAAACTCCTGCCTCAAGCAGTCCTCCCATCTCAGAATTCCAAAGGATTACAGGCATGAACCCCAGAGTCCAAACTAAAAATGCATGTTAGGTAATCTGAGTTTAGGGTTCTTCTGGATTAGACAGCTTTTGGATTGCCTTTCATCCTACTAGCTTATTAAATATCTAAGTAAGTTATATAAATTCAGTAACAAGCCCTGTTCACATAAACTTTGTGGGTCCAAACATAACAGACATTTATTAAACATACAACATTTTCCCATGTCTAAAATAGACATGGGAAGATGGGCTAAGACTTGTTTGTTTACAAGCTCAGTGCTCTACGTGTTGTGTAGATAAGTACATCACACAGATGGAATAGGGAACTTTTAAGACGCTTCTATGACAAACTGTAAAACCAAAATTAATACCTATGTGATCACTTGTCTTTTAAGTTTACCATTCCTTTCCCTTTGTTTTCATTACCATTATTATGATCTTCCTCACCATTAATCACTAAGAGCCTCATATAGAGAACACTGGGCTATGGAAAACCTGAAAGTCAAATACGGTCCTTAACTTCAGTGGACTTGAAATACCGTATAGCAGGAAATAAAGAACTTTAAAGGCAGAGTTCTGAAACCTGGGTAGGAAAGCAAGGATGAAGTTTTTTTTTCCATGTTCCTTCAGGTCTTTTAAAGAATGCCAGTATATTAGTACTAATTTTATTAAAAATATCAAGTTTTACATAATGCTATTGATTCCCTATATCAAAAAAGTCACTAAATCTATAAGGGTACTCTCCAAGTATTAAAATAATCTAAGATGCAAACAAACTTTTATGTGTTTATATGATTTTCACAGAATTGGAAACAGATTGAATGTCCGACAATGTGTAATCAAGTCCTTGAGAAGCTGTTCTTTAATTCTTTGGGACAGAAACAAGTAGATCTGATTAGTAAATATCATAGTAAAGCAGAACTTGTGGTGTCTATGGATGAAAATGAAGTTCTTAAAAATCTCAGGCACTTATGATTAAAATAAATGAATAGTTAGTGTAAACGAACATATGCATGTGTATTACATGGACTGTTATGCAATCGTAGAAATAATTTTATGAAGAATTTAAAAAATAATATTGAAAACTCTGGGGTATGATTTTTGGTATAAAACTATGAAATAAAATGGGCAATATAGTACAATCACAGCTATGAAAAATAATTACATAACCGTAAAAGAATATATGCTCTAAAGACTATTGGTGATTTTAATTTTTTATTTATGCTTGTTACCAGAAAAAAAATAAATGTTATTTTTTAAAAAGTATTTTATGTGTTTTAATTTTTCCAGATTGGCCAAGTGCAATGGCTCATGCCTATAATCCCAGCACTCTGATAGGCCAAGGCACTCTACTAAAAATAGGATAACTAGCTGGACATCATGGAAGGTGCCTGTAGTGTCCTAGCTACCTGTGAGAGTGAGATAAGTGGATCACTTGAGCCCGAGGGTTTGAGATTGCTGTGGCCTAAAATTCCAAGATGACAGAGTGAGACTCTGTCTCAAAAAAAAAAAAAAAAAGTTTCCTGATCTACTGTCTAACGAGTGCTTTTTCTAAGCTCCCCAACAATTTTTCCATATCTTGATGAGGATAAATTTCAGGCTTTAGCAGCTATAGGCTGTGGATGATTCACCTACTGAAAAGGACAAGGACAAGGTATTGTCATTATCAGCTCCCTGCATCACATCAGGTGGCTTATGTACCTTAGAAATGTGGACCCCAGCCCCAGGGCTGTGGACCAGTATGGGTTGGTGGCCTGTTAGGAACTGGGTTGCACAGCAGGAAGCAAGTGGCAGTGGAGCCAGTGAAGCTTCATCTGTCACTGTCTCCTATCTCCTCCAGCTGGAACCATCTAGTTACAGAAAAACAAGCTTAGGGCTCCCATTGATTTTGCATTATGGTGAATTGTATAATTATTCCACTATATATTACCATGTAATAATAATACAAATAAAGTGCACAATAGAGGTAATGGATCATCATCCCAAAACTATCTCCCCATCCCCAAACTTCTAGGTCCATAGAAAAATTGTCTTCCATGAAACCAGGCCCTGGTGTCAAAAATATTGGAAACCACTGCCTTAGAAAGTTATGTCATTGGAAACATTTTTTCCAAAAAAGAATAGCCTTTGTAAATTATAATGAAATGAAAGATATGTTTATATACAGATAATATAACTCAAAGTTGTTCTATTTATAGACTATAATATATATTTTTTCAAATATTTGATGATAAATGAAAACTTGATGCCACCTATCAACTTAATTCATTCTAGATGATCAAAAGTACATTTAAGCAACTTACTCTGTAAAGGTTAAATAACACTTTTACATTCTACTTTGTAGGAAATTCTGTGGTAAGGTAATGAATTTCATACGAGTATATAAGAGAAAATGTAACTAGTAATGGGTTGCCCAAGTGTTGAGTAGGTAAGCAAAAAATAAAAAATTACTATCACCAATTTGTTTATTGCACACAGTTTAGTTCCTGTGCCTCACCTACATTCTTCTTGTCTGACTTTTGTTAGAAAAGGTCACATTTTGAGTAATTGGCTGAAGGTATAATTAAAGCTAATTAACAAGTAATGCAAGCAAGACTGCACAATTACAGAAATGATTTTTACAGTGATAAACTACAGCAGAAAGTTAGAGTGTTGCAGCTTCTAAAACACATTTTTTTCCCTAAGCCTTATTTAAATTGCTTACATGAGATAAAGTCAAGAACAGGTATAAAATTATGCATGTATTTGACAATGCATTTTTTGAAAATTATTTCTCTCTCCAATTAACCCAACCCATCTATTCCTACAAAATTTAAATGAACCATGAAGTTCATTCCACAAGTGAGACCACAGTAAGGATAGCTTTTTATAAGTAAATGAACTACATAGAATAATAGTCACATTTATTTTTTAGATCTTATGTCTAAAGTCTTTATGATTTTAAAATTTTAAAACCTTTTAATGTAATGCCAACTTAATTATAAAACATAAGGAATCGTGAAATTGTGGAGGAAATTGTTGATAGAGGTGCATTTTAATATGCTATTCTTTTCTCTTCTTTTGATTCTTCAAAACCTTATATACACATGTGTATCTGAAATAATACTGTCACCGATGGAAAGGCTTTCCTTGGAAGAAACTCATTTATATGTTCACTTTCTATTGTCCTGACAGACCCCGAGCATGGACTTTTTTATTGCAAAATTTTCCCAGTCACACTTTCTCCCAAATAAGTTTAAGTGGAAAGAATCTCAATCTATCTCTCTCTCGTCATTCTATCTTTCTGCCTCTCTGTCTGTCTCTCCTATTTGTTTTTCTTTCTATGTTTATTCTCTCCATTACTGCTAAGACCAAGGCTTTTCACATTCTATTCAATTCACTTCTGACATCTAACCTGTCTCCACAGTCCACTGATCCTCATTCCACTTCTACTTCTTTCTGTTCCGACAATATGCTTTCTTATTTTCCTATTGTCGTAGTCTTCTAAATACTTCTTCCATTTGACAAATTTTCCCTAAAATCCACCCTTCTTTTTCTATGAAATGTGTCTTCCTCACTTATAGTCATCTTCTTACAGATGTCCACGACTTTCATGTCTAATTTTGAGTAGAACATCCTGATGTCAGACTGTTCTTCATGGCCTTAGAGAATGTAATGATTCATATATGATATCGAATGAATCTTCTTTTTTTCCATTGAAGTGTTGTCATTTGAGCTTAAAGGCAGTTTCTCTTGCTGGTTATTGTGTGTCTTTTGTATTCATATGTTTCTATCAGTCACCCAGGATTAAAACCACTGAACTTTTTTGACGAGTCTAATGAGCCTTGTCTAGTAAATGGGGAGAGCTAGACCCACATTCAGACATTTTAATGCTAAGCTATATGAACTTACACAGTGTTCCTCAAACTTTAAGCTCCATATAATTCACCAGGGATCATTTAAAAATGCAGATTCTGATTCAGTGGACCTGGGGGTTGATATTTTTCACTTCTAACAAGCTTGTAGGTGATATTTATGCTGCTTTCTACTATACCATGGTATAGTTGCAATACTTATCTAGAAAGGCACAAAAGAAGAAGTGCTATGATATATACTAATTACATGTAATTGATGAGAAAGCACAAAAAGCTTCAGGCAGTGCTTTAGTGTAGGTTACTATGCACTAGTGCAGAATCTATGGGCTAGCTGACTTCAATGACAAACATTTATTTCTCACAGTTTGGGAGGCTGGAAAGTCCAAGGTCGAAGCATTGGCATATCCAGTGTCCAGTGAGGGCGTTTCCTGGTTTGCAGAAAGCTCTCTTTTTATTGTAGCTCACACGTCCAAGAGAGATAAAAATCATCTCCCTTGTATTTCTTCTCATGCGGGTACTAATTCCATTCATGGGAGTTCCACTCTCATGAACTCATCTAAATCTAATTACCTTCTAACAGGCACATCTCCTGACACTGTAACACTGAGGGTTATGATTTCAACCCCTAAAATTTGGAGGTCACAAACCTCCAAACATTATTATGTTTATAATTTTTCACTCTTATCCACCTCAAAATTCACGTCCTTCTCAAATGCAAAACACATTCATCTCACCTTAAAAGCCTAACAGTCTTATCTCATACAACATCAATTCTAAAGTCTGAAGTCAGAATATTTAAATCAGAAATGGGCGAGGCTTCAGATACAATTCATCTGAGGCAAAACTCTTCTCTGCATGTTATCTGTGAAACCAAACATATTATGTGCTTTCAAAATACTTTGGTGGGAAAGATATACATTAGATATTCCCATTACAAAAGAGAGAAATAGGAAGGAGGGAAGGTAGGAGGGAAGGAAGGAAGAAAGGAAGGAAGGAAGGAAGGAAGGAAAGTAGGGAGGGAGGGAGGGAGAGAGGGAGATGACAGGTCCCAAGGAAGTCCAAAACTTAGCAAGGCTAAGCCTCTAAAATCTGATGTCACAAGAATAGTCCTGTTCCGCGCAGTGCTTTGACTCCCAGACCCACTAGGGCACTGATACTACCCCTCTGGCTAGGCAAGTTAGGGCCACCCATTCAACTTGGCAGGTGCTGCCAGTTCTGCTATTGGAAGGGTGTGGAATTTGTGAGCTTTTTTGAAGATCAATGGAATTTTGAGCTGAATGATTTAGGTATGGCAGGTCAAAGAACATTCTGAATTGAAAAAAATGCTAGCATATAAGCACAATGGTAAGGCATAGTGAGACATTCGTAGGAAACACCAGGAAATCCTCTTTGGTTGCTTGTTAGCTGAGTAACATATAGAAGAGTACAGGAAGGAAACCTGGAAGAATTCTAAGAAACATAGATAAACATTCAACAGTCACCAGGTACGGAAACTTCTTAAACCAGCCTAGACCAGTCATCCCCTCAAAGCAGTAGAGTTAACTTTAGTTTCTCTATTCAACTCAGCAAACATTTACTGAATAAACACTAAATGTAATTGAAAAGATGCAAGGTATAGAAAGCAGATAGTGGGTCCTTAGTAACTATTAATCAGGTAAAGAAATTCTTGACCATAATACTACAATAATGCATCAGAGCTGGTGAAATGACTATAATTAAGGACATGATTGATGGTATAAAAATGACTTTTATGTAGCCCTTCATAAAATATAGACAACACTAGAAGTATAATTATGGATGGTAGGAAGTAAACTGAAGTACATCTTTAAGATTCTAATACTCAAGCGCACGTAAGTTTTTATAACACTCTTTCTGCATA
This sequence comes from Galagoides demidoff, assembly GCA_963574575.1. Classification (NCBI taxonomy): domain Eukaryota; kingdom Metazoa; phylum Chordata; class Mammalia; order Primates; family Galagidae; genus Galagoides; species Galagoides demidoff. The sequence continues at coordinate 35,909 of CAUYQV010120221.1, read as the reverse complement.
GATGCTTATTCTGATTTAACAAGTTAAGGAACATTATTTGCAGCCTACCTTAATCTCCCAGGAACTACTCTGATCTTAATTCTTTGTACACAGTGGAAGCAGTATAATCTGCGATTGTGTCCTTTCTCCACCAAAGTGCCAAGGAAAGATACTATCTAATTTAAAAGTGATGCTCCCTAAGCAAATGTAAATTCAAATCATCCCAGATAAATATGTAATTTTATTACAGATGGTGCTTTTTATCATTTCTAAGCAATCTCTTTAGCTTCTAATTTAAATTAGATTTCTGCTCATTTGATTTTTTATATAAAATTATGATGTTGCCATTGCAAAGAAGAATTTGGAACCTGAAAGCTCTCAGTCTGTGATAGGTTAATTGTTAGTTCCTGGTATCAAGCTGACTCAATATTTTATATATATATATGCACCAAATTTAGATGTCCAACATTTTTGTTATACAAAGAAAGGCTCAGAGAACCACTCTACTTCAAACTATTCATAATAATGCTGTAAAAACACAAGCATCTGGGGAGGTAGTGGCTCAAGAGTAGCCTTCATGGAGGCTCATGATAACCCAAAGTAGCAAAATTATAGTAACGCAAAGGCCTTTGGAGTAATGTAAATGCATAGACATTAAACCAGCCTAGACTAGTCAGCTCCACTTAAAAATAAGTAACACCCATTAAAAAAACTCTTTAAGGTCTAAAAGTTCTTCTCAGGGGCTTTTCCCATCTGTATTTTCCATTCATAGTTTCTTTACTGTTCTGGTGACATGGGCATGTATGAATTTCCTCAGGTATGTGCAATCTTTGTTTTTTTTTTTTTAAATTTTTTTTTTATTGTTGGGTATTCATTGAAGGTATAAGAAATCAGATTACACTCATTGCATTTGTTAGTGAGGTCCCTCTTATAATTGTGTCTTGCCCCCAAAAGATGTGTCACACACTAAGATCCCACCCTCTCCCTCCTTCCCTCTCTCTGCTCTTCCTTTCCCCACCCCTCCCTCCTTCTTTCTCTCTCTGCTTTCCCCTTCACCCACCCCCCACCGTGTACTAGGTCATTAATTGTCCTCATAACAAAATTGAAGAATTCATGCTTCTCTATTCTTGTGATGCTTTACTAAGAGCACTGTGTTCCACTTCCATCCAGGTTAATATAAAGGCTGTAAAGTCTCTATCTTTTTTAATGGCTGAATAGTATTCCATGGTATACATATACCACAGCTCTTAACCTATTCCTGGGTTGGCCGGCATTAGGCTGTTTCCACATTTTGGCAATTTTAAATTGAGCTGTGATAAACAGTCCAGTGCAAGTGTTCTTATGGTAAAAGGATTTTTTTTCCTCCTGGGTAGATGCCCAGCAATGGGCATCAAATGGAAGGTCTCGCTTGAGTTCTTTGAGGGTTCTCCATACTTCCTTCCAAAAACGTTATATTAGTTTGTAGTTCCACCAGCAGTATAAAAGTGTTCCTTTCTCTCCATATGCGTGCCAGTGTCTGCAGTCTTGAGATTTTGTGATGTAAATGATTCTCGCTGGGTTTAGATGATACCTCAGGATGCTTTTGACTTGTATTCCTCTGATAATTAGGGACGATGAGCTTTTTTTCATATATTTGCTAGCTATTCGCCTGTCTTCTTGAGAGAAGGTTCTACTCATCTCTCTGGCCCATTGATATATGGGATTGTTGTTGGCTTTTTTCATGTGGATTAATTTCAGTTCTCTATAGATCCATGATTCCTGGTTTCAAACACCTTATACTTCTGCAGCTAAAACCAACACAAGACACTATCAACTGTAACGCCTCAAAATTAGCCTATACTAAACCCACTGACCCAGGAACAATTAATCTAGTTTGAACTTTCACAAAGTAACACCACTCCAACATAACACCCATCTCTAAACTCAAAACAATGGTTAAAAGTTTTTTTCCCTAGGCACAATAATAAAAACTAAAATTAAAAAAAAATGCAAATATCCTTTCCTATTGTGCAGGCTGTCTATTTGCTTTGTTGTTTCCTTCTGTATAGAAGCTTTTCAGTTAATCTTTTTTCTTCTCTGCTGCACATTAGAAGAAGAATTGTCGTGAACCACACATTAAATACAGACAACACTAAAACAAACAAACAAACAAAAGTCCGTGCATATTTTTTGCAGTACCCAACACCAAGATAAGCATGATGTCTTCAGTAATTCTCATGCAGCCCGTAGGTTGTAGGTTGGACACTGGATGTTTTTGATGTTGTTACTACTGAACAATGCAATGAGTTAGTTCCCTCAAGCCAACTGCAATTTAAAAATTTAAAAGTCTACAGGAGTATGGGAAGGGTCAGGGACGGTTCTTATTTTCTTAGAAAAGATTTATTTGAGATCTTCACGTTATGGGTGAGCACATATTTGAAACCAAATTTAATGTTTTCCTTGAAAGACAACACACAAGAGTTAAACATTATCTCATAGTTTTTTTTTTTTTTATTAGTAAGGAAGCTCAGTTTGCAAATTTTGATCCAGCTGTAATCAGGAATACAGACTCCTGGTTATTCATATTCTAGTTATCCACTCATTTTCATAAATTTTTTTTACCAAAATACCTGTTAATGTATGTGTATTCATGTGTACACATATGTGTGTATGTATACACACATGCATAAAAAAGTGTTTTGCGGCCAAGACAGACAAAAACCACTGACCATGTGAGCAAATTATTTGATGGCAATTATATGATGTTAACTAAGTTCTTGTACAGTAAAAGTGGTGTATAGTTTTACAAATCTAAAAGATATACCCTTTTTACACTTGACAGTGAAAATTAATCAGAAGTTACCTATCCCCAAAAAATATTTGGACAAATTACTAATTTCTAACATATAAGTTCTGGAAATAATGTCATGTTTATATCAGTCAGAAATGCTTGTGCTGATACTTCTTGGGCACATGTAATGTACTTTGTTCTAGCCAAACTTTTTTAGTTTGATCAATTTTTAAGTGAAAAGAATTTTACTGGGAGGTCACTATAATTTTCAAATGGCAAGAAAAAGAGAGTGTTAAAATTTTATTAAAATGAAATACATTAAAAAGCTTCAATCTCCCTGTTTGAAAACTAAAAGAATTAAGATTGCCAACATTTTTTTAAAAAGTAAAAATTTTCAAAGCATATGCCAAATCCAACATACACATTTTCATTCTGAGTTGTTGGTATAACATCCTGTAGGTATAACTCAATGGGGAACTTGATGAGTGACATGGAATAACCAGAAAAAGAGGATTTTTGCTCCTAGGAAAAGAGACATTTGAGCAGAACTTAGACATACGAAATATTCGGGGGTTACTTAAAACTAAAGAGATGAAAAAAATCATTCATATAAATATAATCTGCATAAATTACATGAAACATTCTTCTTTTAAAAATATTTTGCATGTTAAATTAAATTGCTTAGGTTTAACTGTTAAGAAATTAGATAAAAACTGATGAAAGTTAAGTTTAGCTTTGACAAAATCTTTTAAATAATATCTCACTAATATATATGTAATAAGAAAGAGTGATATTGCTACGTGAATGGAAATTTGTAGAGATTGATGAAGGAGAGTAGCAAGGGGATATGGTTTGGTTTGGGGATAAAAATTCTCTCTGGAGAAGAATATAGTTAAGCTGAGATCTGGAGAATACTAGGAGGAAGAAACAGCAAGCTTGAAAATAAAGCTAAAAATCATCTTGGTGGGTTTGATAAACAGGAAAAGTCATGTGGCAAGAATTAAAGAATTGGGAATGCATAATGGGCTTGAAGGATTAGGGGAGGCCAAATAATGTAGAACTTTGTAGGCCAAGGACGACAATTCAGATTTTATTTTAAATGTAAGGAAAAACTTATAGAGGGTTTTAGGAAGTTCAGTACTATGGTTCACCAAATATTTTTAAATTATGTAGCACTCACCCACTCACCGTTTTGTGAGAAATGAACTAAATGAGGAAAAGAGAGAAATCAGAGAGATTATTATAGGAATCTTTTAGCACGAGGAGAGATGATGGTAGTTTGGATTAGAGTGATGACATTGATTATGGAGAGAACGAGGCAATGAATTTAAATTTAAAAGAATTTAAATTTTAAATTTTAAAAGAATTTTAAATTTTAAAGAATTAAAATTTAAAAGAATTCATTAAGATTTTATGATAGATATGAAAGAGGTAAAGGAGACAATGTGTTAAAAATGCTTGGTTTGGGGGATGGGATAGTGAAAGGTGCCTTAATTAAGTGAAATTACCATTCATGCATTCATTATACATTATTATTATTTTACTTTATTAAATCATAGCTGTGTACATTAATGCAATCATGGGTACAATGTGTGTGTTTTACATACAATTTGAAATGTTTTCATCAAACTGGTTAACATAGCCTTCACGGCATTTTCTTAGTTATTGTGGTAAGACATTTATATTCTACACCTAGTAAATTTCACATGTACCCTTGTAAGATGCACTGTAGGTGTGATCCCACCAATTACTCTCCCTCCACCCATCCTATCCTCTCCCCTCCCCTCCCTCTCCCCTCTCCCCTTCTTCTTGGGCTATAATTGGGTTATAGCTTTCAATTGGTTTCATAGTAAGAGTGAGTACATTGTAACAGGAGTACTTTTTCTTTCATTCTTGAGATACTTTGCTAAGAAGAATATGTTCCAGCTTCATCCATGTAAACGTGTAAGAGGTAAAGTCTCCATCTTTCTTTAAGGCTGCATAATATTCTATGGTGTACATATACCACAATTTATTGATCCATTCATGGGTGGATGGGTAGTTGGGCTTCTTTCATGACTTAGCAATTATGAATTGTGCTGCAATAAACATTCTGGTACATACATCTTTGTTATAATGTGATTTTTGGTCTTCTGTATATATACCTAGTAGAGGAATTGTAGGATCAAATGGCAGGTCTGTTTTTAGATCTCTAAGTGTTCTCCAAACATCCAAAAGGAACGTTTTAGTTTGCATTCCCACTGGCAATGTAGAAGTGTTCACTTTTCTTCACATCCACACCAACATCTCTGGTTTTGGGATTTTGTGATGTGGGCTAATCTTACTGAAGTTAGATGATATCTCAAAGTAGTTTTGATTTGTATTTCTCTGATGATTAAGGATGATGAGCATTTTTTTCATGTGTCTGTAGGCCATGCACCTGTCTTCTTCAGAGAAGTTTCTCTTCAAGTCCCTTGCCCACCCTGAGATGGGATCACTTGTTCTTAAATAAGTGGTTATTAAGCCTTTGTTGGAGACATAACCTGCAAATATCTTCTCCCATTTTGAAGGCTGCCTGCTTGCTTTACTTACTGTGTTCTTGGCTTTGCAGAAGCTTTTTAGTTTGATCAGATCCCAGTAGTGTATTTTTGATGTTGCTTCAATTGCCTGGGGGGTCCTCCTCATAAAATATTAGCCCAGGACGATTTCTAAAGAGTTTTCACTGCACTTCTAGTATTTTTATAGTTTCATGTCTTAATTTTAAATCTTTAAGCCAGTCAGAGTTTATCTTAGTTAATGGTGAGAGGCATAGGTCCAGTTTCAGTCTTCTACATGTTGCCAGCCAGTTCACCCAGCACCATTTGTTAAATAGGGATGTTTTCCCCACTGAATGTTTTTAATTGGCTTGTCAAAGATCAAATAATGGTAAGTAGTTGGGTTCATCTCTTGGTTCTCTATTCTGTTCCATACATCTACCTCTCTGTTTTTGTGCCAGTATCATGCTGTTTTGATCACTATTGATTTGTAGTATAGTCTGAGGTCTGGTAGCGTAATTCCTCCTGCTTTGTTTTTATTTCTTAGTAATGTCTTGGCTATTCAAGGTTTTTTCTGATTCCATATAATTGAAAGTACAGTACTGATGTCTCCAACAATTAATGTTGTATTTTTTTATTTGTTCATTCAGTTTTGTTGGTTTTTGCATCATATAGTTTGGGGCTCTGTTTTTATGTGCATATATGTTTATATCTTCCTGAAAGAATATTTTTATCATTATAAAATATTTCTATTTCTAGAAGCAATTTTTTTCTTCAAGTCTATTTTGGCCTATATTAATATAGCTCCCTAATCTCTTTTTGTTGTATTTTTTACTCTTCGAATTAACTGGTGCCTTTGAATCTGATATGTGATTTTCCTATATGGAAAGTAACTGGTGATTTAAAAAAAATACACCTTCTAATCTCTGTCTTTAGATTGAAATGATTATTCCATTTACATTTAACATAATATAGATAAAGTAGGATTTACATCTGAATGTTTTGCTATTTGTTCATGATATGTCTTATGTCCATTTTATTTCACTATGTCTCCATTACTGTCTTCTTTTATGTTAAGTAGACATTTTTTATATATCATTTAATTTTCTCATTTTTCTCACTTTTTTGAGTTTTAAATTAGTCAGCTGGAGATTGTAATTAATATCTTAAAAAATAATTTTGATTGATACCAACTTAATTTAAATAACATGCAAACATTTTACTACAATATAGATGTATTCTTTCCCTCCTTTGTGCTATAATTCTTATACAAATATATTTTTATATATTATAAACCCATCAAGTTATTATTCTTTTATACATTTATTTTTTAAAAAATAGTAGAAAAGTTACAAACAAAAATATTTATTTTGTCTTTTTTTTTTTTTTTTTTTTTTTGCAGTTTTTTGGCTAGAGCTGGGTTTGAACCCTCCACATCTAGCATATGGGACTGGTGCCCTACCCTTTTGAGCCACAGGCATCACCCAAACCTTTTCTTTTTCTTCTTGTTTTTGCAGTTTTTGGCCAGGGCTTGAACCCACCACCTCTGGCATATGGGGCAGGCTTTTTGTTTGGTTGGTTTGGTTTGATTTATAGTATTTTTGTTTTTCTTCTCTATTGGTGGAGGTGGGCTCTGGTGTCTTCTCAGTCTGGCAAAGAGCTTCAGACATGGAAGGACCCACCCAACCCAACCCCCTCCCACAGGTTGGGGTTGTGGGTGTAGATCAAAGTACCTTACTGTACACCACTATTATTACTGTCTCTTTTTTCCTGTTGCTCTTTTCTTTTTATCAGTCTTCCCTTTTACTCACCCCTTTTCCTTTTTCTTTTCTTGTTTTTTATCATTTATCCCTTCTTGCTCTTCACTCTTCTCATCCCTTTAGGTCTTTAACAACTTAGGTCAGAGGTTCAGTAACTTAAAAAGTAGGAGGAAGTGAAAAGAAAAAGTGGGGCAAGGAAACAGATAAAAAGAAACACTCATGAGAAAGAAATAGCAGAAAAATCTTGGCAACATGAAAAACCAGAACAGAGCCACTCCTCCCCACCCCCCAGGGTAGCTACTACAGAGGATTCCACCTATAAACAAATGTTAGAAATGACAGAAAGAGAATTTAAAACATGGATGGTAAAAACAGTGAAGGAAATTGCTGGGAAAGTGGAAAATAACCAAAAGGAAATTGAAAAACATAATCAAATAAGGGATGAATGATATGAATGATATGAAGAATATAGAAAGGATATAGTGGAGCTTAAGGAAATGAAGCAGTCAATTGGGAAACTTAAAGATGCAGTACAAAATATCAATAACAGACCATGCAGAAGAAAGAATCTCAGAGGCAGAGGAGAGCTTGAGCTAACTCAGACAATTAAAGAGAAAAAAAGCAAAACTTTCAATGACAGAATTATGGGACTTCATGAAATGTTCAAACATATAAGTTATAGGTATTCCAGAAGAGGGGAAGAAGAATGTTCCAGAGGAATGGAAGTCTTAACAGAGGAGGAAAAACACCTAGCCTCAAAGGACAAAGTAAAACTCAGGGTTAAGTAATGGAAGATAATTTTTTAGGCAATTGGAAATCAGAAGAAAAGAGGGGTTGTAATAGTATTTTCAGATACAAATGGATTTAAAGTGATTAATGTCAAAAAATCAAAGATGGGCACTTCTTATTGATCAAGGGAACAATACAACAGGAAGACATTTCAATTCGAAGTATTTATGCACCCAACTTAAATGTTCCCGGAGTTTCAAAACAGATCTTAATTAGTCAGAGCAATATGATGTCCCATAACACCTTAATAGCAGGGGACTTTAACACTCTTCTTATAGAGCTGGAGTGGTCCTTTACAGAGAAACTAAACAAAGATACAAGGAATTTAAATGTGACCCTAGAACAACTGTGTTTGAAAAACATATACAGAACATTCCATCCCAAAGCTAAAAAAATACATTCTTCTCATCAGCCCACAGAATATTCTCCAAAGTAGATCATATCCTAGGACACAAATCAAACCTCAACAAGATCAAAAGAATTGAAATTTTGCCTTTTATCTGCTCTCACTACACATTAATAAAGGTGGAACTCAACTCCAACAAAAATTGTCATCCTCACACAAGGCATGGAAATTAAACAACCTTATGCTGAATGACAGTTGATTCAAATAGGAGATAAAAAAGGAAATAATTAACTTCCTTGAGCATAATAAAAATGAAGACACAGGATACCAAAATCTGTGGGATGCTGCAAAAGCAGTCGTAAGAGAGAAATTAATTGCTTTAGATGCCTACACCCAAAAAACAGAGGGAGAGCACAATAGTAACCTAATGAAATGGAAAAGGAAGAGCAATCCAATCCCGAACCTATCAGAAGAAAAGAAATAACCAAAATTAAGTCAGAAATAAATGAAATTGAAAATAAAAGACTCATTCAGAAAATTAATGAAATAAAAAGTTGGTTCTTCGAAAAGATAAATAAACTTGATAAACCATTGGCCAGATTAACAAGAAATAGAAAAGTAAAATCTTTAATAACTTCAATCAGAAATGGAAAGGGGGGAAATAACAGGAATAACAACTGATACAGAAGAGATTATTTCCTTTTTTTTTCTTTGCATTTTTTGGCCAGGGCCAGGTTTGAACCCACCACTTCTGGTACTTCTGGTATATGGGGCCATGCCCTACTCCTTTGAGCCACAGGTGCTGCACACAAGAGATCATTTCTGACTACTACCAAAAACTTTATGCCCAGAAATTTGACAATGTGGAGGAAATGGACCAATACCTGGAATCACATCTTCCTAGACTTAATCAAGAAGAAATAGATCTCTTGAAAAGACCAGAAAGGGCTGTGGGGGACAGGCTTTGTAATAATAGGAGGCTGGGGGTATCCTTTGTTTTTGAGAGGAGCATGTGATTGGCTTGTTTGAATAGTTTTGTGAGGTGCAGAGAGATGAAACTGGTTAAGTGGAGGGCCAGGTAGAATGCAGCTGAAGCTGTCGATAAAGGAGTCACTTGGGCAGGAACCCTGTCCTGCTAGGTGGCAAGCATATCTGGAAAGAGCAAGAGGACTAATGGGTAGGCTGTTGGTCTCTAGGGGGCTCAAAAGTACTGGGTCACATATGGCCATAGAATGTACTTCTAAGATATTTAACTTTAAAATACTTTAATTTTTAGCCAAAGCCACAGAGTTCTAGAAATTAATTGTGATTGTTTTGCCAGCATTTTTGTTGTTTTTGTGGGAGAGCAAGTGGTGCACTGAGATTCTGATTCTATCATTCCATGACAATTCTCTAATTACCCTTCATTTGAATATTAGAATCTGGCCATTTGCTGGAAGAAGTTTCACTATTAAATGAAATAAGCCATTAGAACACTAAAAATAAAAAACAAAAAAACAAAAAAAACCCTCTTGATCAAAGTAATCTTTCTCAAAGGATTGTCATCGTGCTTAGAATTTTTCAAATGTCTCTGCTCTTTGTGAAGACAAGATAGAAAATACACCTACAGAAAATACAGGTGGTGCATAAAAAGAGCTAAAAGATAATATTTTGAAATTGCTTCCCTCCAAAACCCTGGGTGACGTGACCATTTTTTACTTTTATACTATTCTATATTTTAAAGATTGCTGTGAGCGTGTATATCACATGAACAGAAGGTTGAAAAACAAGACTGCTTTTGAATGGCAATTGACAATGATAATTTGGAATCATGGCACAATGCCATTTGTAGACATTAAAAATTGAGTCAGGAGTAATTTATTATAATATAGAGTGAGAGAAGTAGCATGATTTTTAAAGTTAGACATATCTTAAATTCAGTACTTTCTATTAGTCCAGTCTCAGTTTCCATGTCTTTAAAAAAGGAAAAATAAAACCATGCAAGGTTCTTGTAAGTATTAAGGAACATGATGGTTTAAAACATTAACATTTAGAAGGCTCATAGTGTCAGTTTACGCTTTTCTTCCACAGTTGAAGAAATAGTTCATGAGAGTGGTCATATTATAAAGGATGAAGAAAGAGAAGGAACAATTGCCTGATCTATGTGTCCAAAAAGAGACAGGGAGGAGTGATACCCAAATGCTCTAAAATTTGAACATCAGTAATTTCACTTTTGTGATTTTACCTCCATCTGCTTTATTATCTCTACAATATAGACCAGTGGATTTTTATTTCAGTTCAATTTTATTACCACACTTACTCTACCATTATTGTACAGTTACTCTAAAGTTACTATTTTCAATGCTTACTCTAATTGTTCCTATATTCTTAGGTCTTTGACAGGTTCTTATACTATTAAAATATGGCAAAGTATATTTTTACAATTCAATAGTCTTTTTTCTCTTAAATATTTGTGTTTTCTACATGTTTTATGTATTTTATTCTAACTGGTTTCAGGGATTATACAGTGTATATAAGATACCTAAGGTATTTTAAGTTACTTCTCTCTTTCGATTTTGGCACTGTTGTTCATTTAAGACTCTAGTCTTTAGAAAGAAATAGTTATACTAAATGATTATATCTGTATACCCACAAAATAGAGTTGGTATAAAGGGGAAAGCAAAGACTGGAAATTTTATTTCTATACTTCAGTAAATCGTTACATTTTATAACTAGTTTTAGTCATTATTCAGAATAGTTTTTAAAGTGTTGATATATATCCTTAAGATGCATATTTCAGACTTTACAATTCTTAACATCTCATAGAAATTGATATCTGGTTGTATAAAATTCCCACAATTGTTGGCTAGCGTGAAGTTATGCTTTCCAAAACTCCCATGCGCTGTAAAATCTATGGTCAAAAATGGGGCATCCAGCGGCTTCTGTTGCTACAGTAGATTTGGAATAAGAGCTCTACAATATATTTCTCCAAAACTATAAGTAAATAAACTATACTCCAAAGCATTTTTTTCTACCAAAAAAAAAAAAAAAAAACAAACTTGTGAGTGCTCTGTCATTTCTGCAAAACTGTGAAAACACCAGAGCAGTTAGTTTACTCGTCCTTGATTTCCCCAGATGGCTGAGTTCCCATTAACTCACCAGAGAATGAGATGCAGACCCAGCGCCTTTACATGTCATTTTGACAAGACATAATGTCCAATCTTGTTTGTGTACGTCTTCCCTTCTACCTCTCGCCCAGTTCACTACTGGTGGTCTGCCCGTGTGCAACACAGATGTTTCTCTCTCTTGACTGCATGCTTTATTTTTCAAGTAGCTGTGGAGAGCATATGTTTCCATGCGAGGCTGTTCCTCCCCCCTCCCCCCCAACACCTTCTTGTGCTACATAAACAATCTTCATCTGCCCCTCAGATCTGGGGCGCGTGAGACTTTCACAGATGTCGAGTTCTTTTTCAGCCTGTTTGCCTCTGGTGAACATGGTCTTCAGATAATGTCTCCCTTCCTTCTCTGTTCCAATGACTCAGAATGCAGATTTCCCCCCTCCTTTCAACTCGGTTTCCTTCTGTGACCCCAGTGTGTTGTTTTTCTCCTTTCTTCTGAGTCTCTCTTTGTACTAGCTCTCCAGATGGGATCAAGGATGAGCTCTTTCTGCTCCTCATTTTATTCTCCTTACAACTATTTGGTTTTCAAGAACAGGAAGAGGCAAACCTCACATGTTAAATATTTCACATGCGTGGCCACCTACGTTTTTCTGATTTGATTCTTTGATTTTTGGTGTTCGTATTTAATCTATTTACTTATATTTGAAGCTGCCATGTTTGATTATTTTTTTGTTTTGGCTAGTTCATTCCAAAGAAGAAAAAATACATTTGTTTGAATGTATATGGATGTAATTGTATGTTACATAATTATATATATTATATGGCATATAAACATAATTATTTATATGTAATTATAACACATGTAATATATACAATTACATAATTATGTATAAAATATATTATTAATAATATACATAATTAATTAATATTAATTTACATAAGTTATATAATTATATTATATATTATAAAATATATAATTATATATACAATATATATAAAACATGAAATAACAGGTATTATAGGATTTTTTTCACTTTTACTAAAGATGAATCTCAGCTTTTATTCATTCAACACATATTTATTAAGTGTGTCCTATGTGCCATAAATTCTTTTAGGTGCCAACATTAGGGTAATATACGAAACGGAAAACATCTTCCTTCTCAAGGGATTTATATCACCGCATGAGAGACAGAGAGATAATAAAAAATATTCAAATAATTAAGATACTTGTGATAGGATGTCAGTTGAGCTGAAATCAGAATGATAAGCAGCAGCCTTGATAAAACAGATCAGGTGATGATAATTCCAAGGAAAGGAACAAAAAGTGCAAAATCCCTACAGAAGGCTCCCTGTGGACATTGTTTTGAAACAGGACAGTCCCATGTGAGTGCAGTGTCCTTAGAAGCCTGGTGGGGAAGGGTAGGTGCAGTGTTTGAGTGGTATAATAGTCAGGGGCCAGATCACTTAGGATTTTTAAAGACATGGTAAAAATATTCCATTTTCTCCTAAATGTTCTTGAAAGTCAGGGAATCAAATAAACGTGTAACAAGGAAATGACACGATTTGATTTATGTTTATAAAAAATTACTTTGGCCAGTGTAGTAACCTATTATAGTGGAGTGAGTGGTAGAAGGAAGGCCAGACATATGATATTTTTTAGTTCTCAAGCTTAATATAACTGATCAACCACAAAGTAATTTACTTCAGAGAAACTTTGCTAACTCTTTTTTTTAAACCTCTTTTCTTAACTAATCTATGGTGTTTTGTTTGATGTATTTATGTATTATTTTTATTCCAATAGTTTCAGAATTTACGAGTTGTTTTTTTTTTTTTTTTTTTTTTTTTTTGTTTTTTTTTTTTTCCAATTGTTTCTTATTTTACTCTTTTTTTTTTTTTTTTTTTTTTTTTTTTTTGGTTTGGGTTATGTGAAGGAATTGTGTAGTGATGTCAGGGCAATTCATGTTCCTATCACCACAACAGGTGGTTTTTAAATCCCTCATTCCTCTTCTGGCCTCCCCTTCAGTTTCCAATGTCCATTACACTACTTTATGACCTTACAAACCCCTCATTCACCTTCCACATATAACCAAGAACATGGGGACTTGTTTTTTCTTTCTTGGGATACTTTAGTTAGGATAATGGTCTCAGTTCTATGTAAGTTACTGTAAAAGATATTGTTTCTTTCTTTTTTGTGGCTGAGTAGTATTCCAGGGGCATATGTGTGTGTGGATATATGTATGTGTACGCACAGTATATATACATTTCTTTATCCACTCATCAGTTACTTGGTGAACACTGAGATTCCATACCTTTGCAACTGTGAATTGTACTGGGATAAACATTTGATTGCAGGCATCTTTTTAATAAAATGACTTTGGGAGGGTAGAAACCCAGTATTAGGATTGTTGTACTGAGGGGCAGGTCTATATTTAAGTCTCTAATCCATGTTGAGTTAATATTTGAACATGGTGAGAGATATGAATCCAGTTTCCTTTTTCTGCTTGTGGCTATTTGATCCAGCACACCATTTATTGAGGAGGGTATCCTTTCAATATTTTTTTTCCGCTTTGTAAAAAATCAGTTGGTTGCAGCTATATGGATTTATTTATGGGTTCTCTATTTTATTCCATTGTTTGTGTTTCTACATTTATACAAGTACCATGCAGTTTTGATTACTATAGCCTTGTAGTTTAGTTTGAAGTAAGGTCAATGCAATTTCTCCATATTTGTACTTTTGTTCAGGGTGGCTTTGGCTATTTGGGCTCCGTGTTGGTTCCATAGGATGTTTAGGATCACTTTTTCTACATCTGTAAAATGATGTTGGTGTTTTGATAGGAGTGGCATTCATTCTGTAAATCACTTTAGGCAGTAATGGACATTTTAACAGTGTTTATTCTTCTAATCCAAGAGTTGAGGAAGTTTTTTCATTTGTTTGTGTTATCTGTGATTTCTTCCATTAGTGTTTTGTAATTCCTTTGTTTGTTTGTTTGTGATTCATGAGGGTACATAGAATTAGTTTACACTGATTGCAGTTGTTAGGTAAAGTCCCTTTTGTAGTTGTGTCAAGAGGTGTTTTGTAATGCTTGTAGAGATCACTCATCTCTTTAGTTAAGCATATTCATAGGTACTTGATTTTCATTGTAGCTATTATAAATGGTATTGAGTTCTTGATGCTCTGTCTGATGCATTAATGTATAGGAATGCTACTGATTGTATACACTAATTATGTAATCCTAGACTTTACTGAATTTAGCAATCAATTCCATGAGTCTTTTAAGGTGTCTTTAAGGTTGTTGAGCTATAGATCATCTTGTCTTTAAACAGGGATTGTTTGACCTGATGTTTTCTTTTCCAGTTTGGAGTGTTTTATTTCTTTCTCTTGCCTGATTCTTCTGGCCAGGATTTATAGTACTACATTAAATAGAAATGATTACAGTGGCCATCTTTGTCTTTTCCCAGTTCTTAGGGGGAATGCTTTCTACTTTTTTCTAGTTAGTATAATGGTGTCTGTGAGTTTGTCATAAATGCCTTCTATTATTTTGAGATATGTTCCTTCTAAGCGTAATTTGTTGAGGGATTTTATCATCAAAGTGTGCTGGAGTTTATTGAATGCTTTTTCTGCATTTTCTGGATCTCTTGGGATAAATTTTTTTGTTTTCAATTCTATTTTTGTGGTGAATTACATTTATTTATTTATGCAACCTGAGCCATCATTGCATCCCAGGGATGTAAACCACTTGATAATGGTGAATTGTCTTTTTGATTTGCTGTTGGATTTGGTCTGCTAGTATTTAGTTGATGATTTTTGCATCTATGTTCATAGGGGATATTGGTCAGTAGTTGCAATTTTTTGGCTTTGGTATCAGGGTGATTCTTTCTTTATAGAATGAATTAGGAAGGATTTCCTTTTTCCTGATATTATGGAAAAGTTTCTGTAGGTGACAGATCTTTGTAGGTCTTGTAGAATTTGTCTGAATCCACCTGCTTTTGCTTTGTTAGGAGATGTTTTATTATTTTCAATCTTGCTACTCACTAATGTTCTTTTCAGGAATTCTATTCCTTCTTGTTTAAAACTTGGGAGGTCATGTATTTCCAAAAATTTATCCATTTTCTCTAGATTTTCTAGTTTATGTGCACAAGTTTTCTATGATAGTCATGGATGGTATTTTGCATTTCTATAGTATCAGTTAGAATGTCTTCCTTTTCCATTATAATTGAGCTTATTTCAATCCTTTCTCTCCTATTTCTGGTTAATCTAGCTAATGATCTATCAATTTTATTTTTTAAAAAAACAAATCTGTGTTTCATTGTTCCTTTGTCCTTTTGTTTTTATTTCATTTCTTGTAATTTTTCTCTAACATTTGTCATTTCTATTGGTCTGCTAATTTTAGGTTTGCTGCTCTTCTTTTTCTAGTTCCTTGAGTTGTGACATTAGGTTGTTAATTTGTGTACTTTCTGTCTTTTTGATGTAAGCATCTAGTGCTATGGACGTTTCTTTGAGTATTGCTTTTTCTGTATCCCAGAGATGTGGAAAACTTGTGTGGCCTTTGTCATTCAATTTGAATTTTTTTAAATTTCCATCTTGATTTTGTCACTGACCCAGGAGTTGTTCACCTGCGGTTGATTTAATTTTTACATATTTGTCTAGTTTTGAGAGTTCCTTTGGAATGGATTTCTAGTTTTTTTCCACTATTGTCTGAAAAGATAGATGATATGATTTAGATTTTTCTAAATTTTCTGAGACTTGTTTTGTGGTATAGTATATGATATATTTTGGAAAATAACCAAATGACTCACTTAGAAGCTTATGAGAAGGATGTATATTCTGCAGTTCAGGGGCAGAATGTTCTGTAGCCTGTTAGGTGAGGGCACGTGGCCATGGGATTTTGCTTTTCCAAGATTCCATGGCAGTTGCAGTGGTGGCTTGGTAGGGCTATATAAGTGGCAGAAGTGGATGCCAGAACTGTGGACATTAGCCCTCCCAGGTCTGGCAGCAGCAGTGGTACATGATGCACAGGTGAGGCAGTGGTGTGTAGTGCATGGCAGAATGGGTATTCACCCTGCTCAGGTGGTGGTGGCATTAGCAGCTATACTACCTGGATTATGATAGTAGTTGCTGGGAGGCATTGATGCATACACCATCCAGATCTTCATGGCAGTGGTGATTGGCAAGTCTACCTAGGCAATGGCAGCACAGCCAGGTCCATAGATCCTTGCATTGCCCAGGTTCCCTGGTGGTGGTCAGAGCATGGTACACCTGCTAATAGGGAGTGTACGAGCACTCAGCATCCCTGCTCTCTTCCTGCAGGTGGCAGCCACAGAGCTAACCCTGGGCAGACACAGTGCTCTAGGACTGTGACCTTAGAATTGCACCAGCTGCAATGCCTGGGGTTCAGAAGGCCATGGTGGCCCCCATGCCTTCTCTCCACAGCAATACCCCTGCAGAATGTCTAGTCACCTTTCTGTATCTGACCAGAGACATGCTACTGTGGAGGGGCAGCTTGGATTGCCATGTCAGTGGGGGTCCTTTGGAGTACTCATCTTTTCAGACAATAGTAGAAAAAAACTAGAAATCCATTCCAAAGGAACTGGTTCTCTCCTCTGTCGCTTTCCTATGTGTAGATGCCTTCCCTGGGTACCTCTGATCCTGCTGGGGAGGGTGTTAACCCACTTCCTTACTTTGGATACCTGTCATCACTTCTCTCTTGATTCCCAATGCTCCCCTTTAGATGACTGATCCAAGGATGACTATCTCCTTGCTATTTTCAGTTCTCTCCGAGAGAGCAGTGTGTGTAGGCTGCTTCTAGTTCATCATCTGGGACCCTCCCCACAGTATTTTTTAACAAAATTATGATGGTCTTTCCATATTTCAAATTGAAATTCCTTTCCTTGGCAAACACATATTTTTGTGATTTTACCCTTCAACCTTTTTCCTTCACCAGGGTTTCTTCCTCCCATAAATACCACATTGTAGTATAAGTCCCAGCCTCAGCTCTACAGAACCATGTACTGGTTCCTCACCAGAACTTCCAACTCATACATCTGCCTCTGCTTACCCTGCTCTCTTCTTTGAGAAGCACTATCTCTCCCTCTCCATCCCCAGCCCTAGGGAGCTTCTACAAAGCCCTCCTTTCCACCTGGTGTACACTCTCCCCATACTCTGCACAGTCTTCTGTCTAAGAGCCTGAAATACAAGTATTCATGAATGAGTAGAGATGGCAGGAAAATACTGGAGACCTAGCAAGGATGAATGTTAAAAATGCTTGAAGGGCAACTTAAGAACTTGTTGACATTAGCCCCAAAGGTTTAGAGGACTTCAGAAAAAATTTCAGTAGGGGAATTAATAAGATCTGATTTGTCTTTTAGAAAGTTCATTCTGACAACACACTTGCAAAAGGTTTGCAGTTACAGAGACAAAATGATACAGGAAGAAGGATATTGCATTGGACTAGGTAAGACATGATGGGGGCTGGACACATTCATAGATGTATGTACACACAGACATGCACAAGCACAGATATAACCTTGGTAATAAAGAGGAAATGATGGCTTCAGAAAAAGTTAGATAGTGGTTATTTGATTAGTGATATGTATGGGAGTGCCATTCAATAAGAAAAAGTGACAGGTAACGGAATCAAGGATTTCTCCCATTTTTATCCTATCAGAATGTTACTGGGGCAACAAATGTAAGCATCTAGGTAAAGACTTGGGAGGTCCGAGGTACATTTTCACACCATCCATTTTAACAATAACAATTACTAATTGTTTTTCGTGTGTGTGCATGCCAACATTTCCATTTTAAAATCTCGTTTCTCTGTTGTTTGCCTTTATTTACTTGATTATTTATGTTTCCCTTTTTTTCTAAATTAATTTCCAATCACTTAAGTACTGGTAGTATTATCAAAGTAGAGGAATTTGACACTCCCACACTCGGTCCCTATGGGTGGAACTCAGAGTTCCCTGGTGGTCAAGAGCAAGCTGAGTGAGTTGAAGTACACTACTTTGGGAGCTGGGAGGAATTAAAGGCCTGACCAGGCCTGGTTTGGGTTCTTCAGCATCTTCCATCATCACCTTATCATAATGTCTCTGTTTTCTTACACCCTGACTCTTTGAATCCAACCCATCACTATTTCCTTAATGAATACTTCATATTTGTCTCACAGGTGGATTATTATAAACCTTCTTCAATTGATAAAGAATATTTAAGGCCTCCTAAACCTGGGAAGATTTGTTAGGTCTTTTGTTTGTTTTTTCAGTAAACTTCTTTTTCTGCCATATATTTTCTTGAAACTGAAAAACTCATACTGAGAAGAGATTCATTCATGGGGAATACTTATCCTTTTGCCTTATTTTGGTGTATTCCCCCCTAATTCACTTTTGAATTTGACTCAATAAGTGGAGAGAAAGTAGAAGATTTGATAACACAAACTAAAAGATCACTGGTAAGTTATTTATATTGGAGGATAAGTTACCTGATCAATTTAGGTATTAGAGATGTTGGGTTTGGGGAAGTTGCTATTTTAGCTGGAGAGGCCAGCACAGAGAGGAAGTCATTTCAGTCATACCTGAAGGAGTGGGAGAGAGATATGATGCAGACATCCTGGTGAGGAGTTTCCCAGATAGAAAACACAGCAGGTGCGGTAGCCCCGAAGTACATACACACCTGGTGTGTTCAAGAAACAAGGAGGTGGGCAGTGTTCCTGCAGGGATTGCAGATCACTGTAGAAGCAGAAGAGAACTGGGAGGTAAGTGGAGGTTGAGTTGAGCAGATCTTATGAGGCATCTTAGGTCAATATACACCAAAAAAAGGCAGAAGTCATTACTGGATTTTTGGAGGAATAGAAACTTAATCCAATTTATATTTTAATAGGATAAATTGGCTGCTCCAATGGAGCATAGACTAAAAAAAAGGAAGGGTGGAAACAGGGAGCTGAATTAGATGTGCAATTAGAGTATCCAGAATAGAAATGTTGTTGGCTCAAAATAGAGTGTTAGCAGTTGAAGGAATGAGAAATGGATGGATTCCTAAGGTGTGGAGAAGAGAAAGAGTGGAGTACAGTAGGAATTTGAAGTCTAGACTGAAGTTGTCTGAAGAATTGGTTTGTGTTTCCCTGAAATAAGAAAAACTGAGATGAGAGTCCACTTGGTGGCAATTTAGCATCTCAGTGTTAGACATAGTAAGTCAGAGATATCTGTTAGATATCTTCATGGATGTCAAGTAGGGAGAAAAGAGCAAGGAAACCATTACTATACAGATAATATCAAAATCCCTGAGACTAGATGAAATCATAAACAGAATGAGTACAAATAGAGAAGAAAATGTATTCAGGGACTGAGACCTGATCACTTCCATGTTTAGCATTTCAAGAAATAGGGAACAATAATTAAACAGAAAGATAATCTCAAACAGGTTTACAATAATCTTCAGGTAGTAGAATTATTTATATTTGTTTTCTTCTCTTTTATATTTTCTAAAGTAAACATGCAATGCATTTTAATGTTTTACAACTTATAATTTATCCACAGGTTTTAGGTGTTCAATTGTCTGAGTTTTGACAATTATATAAACCTGTGTAACTATCATTCAGAATAAGATAATGGAGTATCTTTGTGACCCTGGATAATTCTTTTATGACCTATACAGTGAATTTCCTACCTCTATCTATATGTAATCATGTTAGTCTCCAATCACCATAGATTAGTTTTGCCTGCCTCGAGCGTCATATAAGTGACTTTGTTTTGCTTTTCATCAGCATAATTTTTCAATGTACATGATTGCATCTTGTTGCATATATCAATAGTTTGTTTATATTTGAGGTAGGTATTATTCCCTTATATACATACACAATTATTAGCTTATCCTTCTCCTTATAATTTGAATTATTTCCAGTTTTAGGCGATTATGAATATTACTGCTGTGTACTATGTACTTTTCCATTGTACTTGGTTAAAGCCTCAGAGTACAATTGCTGGTCATAAGGGAGACGTACTCTAACTTTGTAAGAGACAGAAAAGAGTTCTGAAAAATGGTTATACCATTCCCTACTTTATAGACAAAACATTTTTAAAGAAGAAAATGTCAATTTTTAAAAAGAAAAATACCTGCACTTTAATGTTGATAGTAGCAAAATTCACAATGGTGAAGATGTAGAAATAACCCAAGTGCCCACCAATACATGGATGGATTAATGAAATGCTGTATAAGCACACTATGGTAATCTAGTATCTTTTGTGACAACCTAGATGGAACTGGAGGTGAAATATCACAAGAATGGAGAAATGAACACATGTACTCAATACCAAGTAGGAAGCAATTAATCAACACTGAAGTGCATATGCAGAAGTAGATCTCCATGAAAATCAAGCTGGTGGGAGAAGGGGATGGGTGAATTCATACCCATCAGGTATCGTGCACACTATCTAGGTAAGTGCACACTTACAACTATGTGTCAATCTGTACAAAAAACAAAGTATGTAAACAAAATCTACGTACCCCCTGATATTCTCAAATTTTTAAAACAGGTTATATGTTTTAAAAGAAAATAGTTATTTTCTATAAAATTTCTCTAGCTAGGTACATTGGCTTATGCCTGTAATGCCAGCTACTCATGAGGCCGAGAATGGAAGATAATTTAGTTCACCAAGGCAGGTGGATCACTTGATAACAGAAACTCAAGACCAGCCTGGGCAACATAGCAAGATCCCATCCTTAAAAAATTTAGCCAGACATTGTGCTATATACCTGTAGTCCCACATATTCAAGAAGCCAAGGCAGGAGGACTTTCTAAGCCCAAGAAATGGAGTATGCATTCAGCTATTATCGTGTCACTGCACTTTAGTCTGGGCAACACAGCAAGACCCAGATTCTAAAAGAAAAAAAAATTACTATGAGAATTACATTACTCTAAATATTTATTATACTTCTTTAATGTAAATCCATGATCTAAATATCTTGTCAAAATATTCTAAGTCGGTTTTTTAGGATCTAAACCAGGGGAGGTAGTAGAAGTTGCTGTTTGATAAGTATTGCTATGACAGTTTTTTATTCTTTGTTTTGCTGGGGGGGGGGCTAGTCTAGGTTTGAACCCACTACTCCTGGAATAGGGGGCCAGCACCCTACTCTTGAGCCACAGGCACCGCACTGCTATGACAGTTTTTAAGAAAGATTGTTCTTTACTTATTATTTGCAAACTCTTGCTTAGGTGGAAAGTTTTATCCCTGGCAGAAGTGATCTCAGCTTCATTCAACTGTACCCATCTCAGACCTTTTTTTTTTTTTTCTTTTTCAATCAGCATCTTCTGTTCTTGTTCTGGAATCAAAGGTATTGAAGACTTGAAGATTGAATAGTAAAGATAATCAACAGAATGATCTTCCTCATTGAGGAGTGACAATGACACAGACAGCAGTCTCAGAATAGCAGTTTGTAGCAGCTGAGGAAAATCAGGTGGTCAAGACGCCAGCCTGTCCTCGTGTCTTGCACGTGCCTGAGATAAGTGTCACTGGCTGGATAAGAATCACCCTCGGAAGTGTTTATTTGAACACTTGTCCCAATGCTGCAATGAATTTTCATTTTTCAATGTTTAAACTTGGCTGTTTTATGAGGCTATAGTTTTGATAAGTAATAAAAAATTGTTGAATATTTGTTAAACTCAATGTGAAACTTTGTATTCTATATAAAACTCAGAGAAAGCCTGTGTTGAGTAGTTTAAATTTCTGAAGTGTCATTTCTACCTAGTAACAAATAACAAAAGTGTTGATTTAATTACATTAAGTAAGTATCAAGGTGATAGCCAGGGAACCAACCTGTGGCCTTCTGATTTCAAGATTGTTCCTTTACAAGCACCTAAAGAAGAAAGAAAAGCTTCCTCTTTCTCTACTGCACCCCTTGTAATAAAAGGACTATTTCTGTGCAACTTGGGTTCAGTCAAAAGACTGCTGTAAGGACTTCCAGGAAGGTCACACATTTCAATAAGATCACAGGTTCCTTGGGCAAAGTTTTAAACGTCTTGTAAAGGGCCATATCTCTAAAGCAGTGATTCCCACATTTTCTTGCATATTAAAATCACCTGGGGAGGTTTTCCAACTCCAATTAAATTAGAATACTGAAGATAAAACCCAGTTATTAATATTTTTTAAAACTTCTCGGATATTTTCAAAATGATCTAAAGGGCTATAATTTTATTTACGAAATTGATTAGGGCCATTTTATAGTACTGTAAAACTGGTAAGTTGTGATGGTTTTATTGCTTTATAGTAAGTCAACATTTTTGTTGAAGTTTTGAGTTTTGCATTTAATTCAGAAATCTATTTCAGTTTCTTTTTTTTTTTAATTGGCTAAAACAACTTCAATTTCTCCAGTATTCTCTGGAAGAGCCTTTATCATTTTACTAGTTCCCTCATTAATGAGCGAAATAAAACTTTGACAGTGAATTTTTTGATGACTTTTGTCTTATCCAATCTATTATCATAGTTTCTTAGCAAGTAGCTATTTTTCCTCCTGAGCAGCAGCCAATCTTTTCAGGAAGTTGACAAAGAATATATTGTAAATACATTCATACGTTATTTTGGGGTCTCACAAACCTCCTATCATTCTTGGTACCGTCCTCATCAATCCAAAAACTGATTACTATTTCAGTAAGTCTTGATTTACCTGATCTTAAAGTATATTTCTGGAGAACAGATTTATATTCTGACTTGTGCCAGTTCACTATTATTTGAAAGAAAATTCCCTCTTCAATTTTCAAGAGAAATGCTGCAGCATTTCGCCGGGTCTGGACTTGGAGTTCTTTTCCTACAATGAGGGCGAGTCGGCTCTCTGTTTCCCTAGCTTTTCCTCATGAGTGATGGCTCCCGTTTGCAGGATGTCAAGTCAGGGTGTGAGGGACTGCCTGCAGCAAAGTAAATTGGCTCACTTAGGGCTCACACCTGCAAGCTTGTCTTCATCAACACAGTAATCTTAGCAAAAGATGCAAACCTGCCATTGCATCAGCGGATTGATTTCACCGAAACTTATAATTCTGAAATTGTCCTGCTTCTTAAAGGAACATTGTATTAGAGATGGGTGAAGGTAAATATAACTTTGAATTTAAAATATATATTTGGAAACTTAAATTAATCAAAATATCTAAAAAAATTTATACATTAAAAAATTTCATATAAGGATATCAGTGAGGCTATTTAGCCTTTACTATGATACTAGTTTTTTTTTTTTTTTTTTTTTTTGAGACGGAACCTCAAGCTATCCCCCTGGGTCGAGTGCCATGGCATCACAGCTCACAGCAACCTCCAACTCCTGGGCTCAAGCGAGTCTCCTGCCTCCACTTCCCAAGTAGCTGGGACCACAGGCACTCACCACAACACCTGGCCATTTTTTGGTTGCAGCCATCATTGTTGTTTGGTGGGCTGGGCTGGGGATTCAAACTCACCACCTTAGGTGTACGTGGCTGGTGCCTTAGCCGACTGAGCCACAGGTGCCGAGCCTATGATACTAGTTTTTCAACTTAAAGCATGTTCTGTCAACATGGCTACATTTACTGTCAATTTCCATAATGTATAATAAATACGTAAATATTAAGAGTGACTGTAAAATAATGATGCATCTCTGACATGAAGGTTTTTTATGCAAATTTGTTCCTCCTGGAGGTTACCCATTTATTCTGAAGACACAATATTTAAATTATTTTTAATGATTTTGGATAAAATAAAGGTGTATAATTTGGACCTGACTCTGGTTCTTGTTTTGAATGTTGTCTATAATGATAGGTCTTCAGGAATGTATATGGTAGTGGAAATTAACTTGGAGTCTTTGAAGTTAAATCTGCTGAGAAGGTGTAGGTTTAAGTGGCTTAAATTAACCATATACAAGATAGGTGATGTGATAATACACAACAAAGTTGACTTCCTCGGGTCATTTACTACCTAGTTTTGAAGGCTTTTCCTAAAATGCAGTTCTTAAATGTTTTAAGAAAGTAGAAGATAACAGATTAAATAAAATACATCATGATGAATACTATGAATGACATAGTCTGACATTAACTGTCCAGAAATATTTGCATTTTGTTATTTTGGAAGATAGAAGTAGTTCACCTGCCAATTCTTTTCTTTTTTTAAATTAAATGATAGCTGTGTACATAAATGCAATCATGGGGTACAGTGTGGGAGCAAGAGAAATACAGCATTTTATAATTTAAGTACTTGAATTATTGGATTTCATTTTTTTATAGAAAATACACATTGTATTTGTGTACATTATTTTCTTAAGTTTTATGACTATGATATTCCAACACTAATTTAAGTATCCTCCATGTACTATAAGAATTTATGATTAGAATTAATTTTCAGAATTTATGATCAATCCTATAAGCAAGTACTTGATCAATGGATTAGTAGATTTACTTTATATGGGAAGTTTACCTATCAATTAAATGGTTAGCTTTGTGTTTGGGGAGATTTAAGTTATTAAATTTTAAAATATAATTTACCATCTGACATAAAATATGTATCAAAATATATTTTTCCACTACCAGTGAAAATAATTATCTTTTTCAAAATGAAATTATCACCAGTAAAGTCTGAAATCATCACCCAAATAAACCACTGGACTAGATTATGCTGTTTTCTGTTGATTTTTGTGATGTCATAGTTTAACAGAAACAAAAACAAAAATGTATTTTTTTAAGGACAGTTAAAATAAAACTCTAAAAAACTATCTCTAGTATATTAAAAAGTTTTGTCATGAATGAGCGTTGGATTTTATCAAATGCTTTTTCCTTATATGTTGATATAATCATGTAATTTTTCTTCTTTATTCTGTTGATGCAATGGATTACATTAATTCATTTTAAATTTTGGACTAGCCTTGCATAATTCCTATAAATCCCTCTTGATTCTGGTGTATAATTCTTTTATATATTGTTGTTTGATTCGCTAATTTTTTGTTCAATTTGCTAATCTTTATTTTTGAGACATGTTGATCTAAGCTTTCATTTCTTGTAATGTTTTTTGTTTGGGATACTAAGGAAATGCTGGTCCCCCAAAATGAATTAAGGAGTATTATTTTAATTCTATCTTCTGAAAGAGATTGTAGATAATTGGTAAATTTCTTATTAAATGTTTTGTAAAATTCAACATTGAACTCATCTGAGTCTAGTACTTGGTACTTTCTGTTTTAGCTTATTAATTATTGATCCAACTCCTTTAATAGACATATCTTCTTTGATACTAATTCTTGTGTGAGTTATAGAAGTTGTATCTTGCAAGAAATTAGTCCATTTCCTCTATTTTACCACTGCTTTTCTTATTTTTATTTTTTAGTTAAAATGGTTAGAGGTTTATTAGTTTTATTTATTTCTTTCAAATAATTACCTTTGGTTTTGCTGGTTTTTCTCTATTGATTTTCTGTTTTCAAATCCATTGATTTCTAATACTTATTTTATTCTTTGTTTGGTTTTTATCTGCACTGATTTTTCTTACCATCCTAAGATTAAAACTTATATTATTGATTTTAGATCTTTTATTTTTTGAGATATATGCATTTGATCATAAAATGTTTTCTCTAAGCATAGATTTTGCTGCACTAATTTTGATAACTGCTTTCATTTTTATAAATTTCAAAATACTTCTTACTCTTAAAATTTCTTCTGTGAAACATTTGTTACTTAGAAGAATGTTAGTCTCCAGATATTTCGGAATTTTCCAGTTATATTCTGTTTTGATTTCTTATTTGTTTCTATTTTGGTCTGAGAGCCTTGTACAATTTCTATTCTTTTCAATATGTTATGATATGTTTTAAGGCTCCAATGTGTTTTCACTTGATGAGTTTTCACACGAGCTTTCAAAAAATGTGTACTCTGCTGCTGTTGAATTAAGCAGTCTTAAAAATGTCCAGCTGATTGATGGTATTGTTGAGTTCAAGGTTATCCTTGCCAATTACCTGCTTGCTGGAGCTGACCATTTCTGTTACAGCAGTGGAAACTCTTCAACTATAACAGTGCATTTATCTTTATTGTACAGTTCTATCAGTTTTGGCTTCTGGTATTTTGATGCTTTGTTGTTAGGTGCATATGTGTTAAACACTGTTATAGGTTATTGGAGAATGAACTCTTTTTCACTATGTGATGCCCTTATTTATCCATAACTTCCTTTGTCTTGAAGTCTGCTTTGTTTAAAATTAATAAACTTAATTTTACTTTCTTTTGATTGGTTTTTAGTGTGGTACATTTTTCTTAGTTCATTTTCTTTTAATCTATATATCTATATGTGTATTTATATTTAGAGCATATGGCTTTTTATTTCAAAGTATGATGGAGCTTTATATTGTTGGTTAAATGGATCACTTTCATAATGCTTGAGTTGTGGTTATCAGTGTGCCTGTTACCCAGATACTGTTCATTGTACCTGTTAGGTAGAGCTTTGCCCATCTCTTACTCCTACTTTCCACCCCAATTGATTTCTGTTCAGTTTTTACTTCCTTCTAAGCACGTGTGTGCTCCTCAGTTAGTACCAATTTGCTAGTGATTACATGGAGTTTTTTTCCCCCATTTTTTAAATACTTGACTAAGGATAGATCTGTACAATCAACACTGTGAAAATGTCCATAGTACCCAAAGTGGCTTGCGGATTCAATGCAATGTCCATCAAAATGCCAATCACATATTTCACAGATCTAGAAAAGAAATAATTTTATGCTTTATTTGAAACCAGAAAGGAGCCCTAATAGTCAAAATAATCTTAAGCAAAAGGAACAAATCTGGAGGCATCACATTACCAGACTTACAACTATACTACAAGGCTGTAGTAACCAAAACAGCATGGTATTGGCTCAAAAATAGAGACATAGACTAATGGGACAACATAGAAAATGCAGATATAAAACCATCCACATACATCTTACTGATCTTTGATAAAGCAGGCGAAAATATAGACTGAGGAAATGACTCCCTATTTATTAAATGGTGCTGGAAAAATTGGATAGCCACATGCAGAAGAATGAAACAGGATTAATATCTGTCCACACTCACGAACTAAAGTTTTTATGGGCAACATGTCATTACGAGAATATTTTGTTTCTTGATCCACTCTGACAGTATCTGTCTTTTAATTGCTGCAGTTATACCACGGATACTAAATTATTGAAGTGGTTAGATTAATACCTACCATATAGTTGTATTGGCTTTTATTTATTACTCTCGGTCTTGTTCCTGCTTCTGTCTTCCAGTCTTATTCTGCCTTTTGTAATTTAAAGTGAAAATATTGCATGATCCTGTTTGTTCTCCTTTCTTAGTGTATCAAATATAATTCTTTTTGTTTTCTCTCTCTCTCTCTCTTTTTTTTACTTTCAAAAAATGTCTTCCCTAGAGTATGTAATTTACATTTATAACTAATCTAAGTACATTTTTAGGTAACAATATACCACTTCTCAGGTTGTATGAGTACAATAAATAATAAAGTAATTCTATTTTTTCCTGCATCATTTCTTTTATTTAACTTACATATTAGCATATACATGTATACATACATAGGATATATGTGTATTCATACATAATCAAATACAATGTTGCGATTATTATTTTGAACAAACTTTTATGTGATAGATCAATGAAGGTAAGAAAAGTAAGAACTTATGTTTCACTTTCCCTTATTCTTTCTTTGGGACCCTCTTTTCTTTACACACATCTGAATTTCTGACATCTTCTACCATTTGTTGCAAGACAGGACTACTGACAACAAATTCCCTCAGACCTGGTTCATCTGATAAGTATTTATTTCTCTTTAACTTTTGAAAGATAATTTCACAGGGCACAAAACTATAGGTTTTCTTTTAAGTTTTATTTTCTCTTTATTGACTGTAGTTTAAAAATAATACACCTTAGTGAGGAGTTATTTTATTTTCTCTTTTCTTGCTTGACATGCTCTGAGCTTTCTAGTTCTGTGATTTGGTGTCTGCCATTAACTTGGGGGAAATTCTCTCTCATTATTGTTTCAAATATTTCTTCTGTTTCTTGCTCTTTTTATTCTCCTTCTGGTATTCTAATTATATGTATCTTACACCTTTTGTAGTTTCCTCACAGTCTTTGGATATTGTGTCCTGTCTTTTTTCTGTCTTTGTTCTCTTTGCTTTTCAGTTTTGAGGTTTCTTTTGATATATCCTCAAGCTCAGAGACTCTCCTCAGCCATGTTCAGACTAATAATAAGCCCATCAAAGGCATTCTTCATTTCTGTTAGTGTTTCTGATCTCTAGTATTTGGTTTTGGTTCTTTCTTAGGATTTCCATTTCACTGCTTACATTGCCCAGCTGTGTACTTGCATGCTGTCTGCTTTGCTCATTATAAGTTTTAGCATATTATTAAACAAAATAGTTGTTTTACATACTACTCTGATCATTTCAAAATTTCTGCCTGGTCTCATTCTGATGCTTTCTTTCTCTCATCAAATTGTGTGTGTGTGTGTGTGTTTTTTTTTTTTTTTTTGGATGCTTTTTAGGTTTTCATTATAGCTTGAGATGATGTAGCAGGCAAAATTAACTGCTATAATTAGGACTTTAGTGTTTATGTGAAGGTGTTTTCTCTAGTCCTGTGATTAGATTTCTGTATGTTAGTGAGACCTAATCATAGCCTCTGGTCTGTGAAATTCAAACATGATTTTGTGTCTCCCCTTCATTAGTTGAAACGGGAAGGTTAGAATTGTCCACAATTGGGTGTTCCCCTCCCCCAAGTCAGTTAAGCTCTGATCAAACGCCCACAGATTAGGGTGTGTTTTAATAGTTGCTCCTGAAGACAGGTCTTGTTAAGAAGAAGGGAGTATTGTGGCATATTCCAGAATAGTTCTTTTGCCTTTCCTCATTCTGAAAGCACAAGATCTTTCTCTGATGTTTACTTTGAGAATCTATTAAATATTTGAGGTCTTGGATGTAAAACTCACAAAAATGTGGAAGCCCCCATATAACTGTGTTCTTCTGGAGTATTTAACTATCAGAGTCCCCATTCTGAGCCTCCAGCTATTCAATTTCAGTTCACATTTTCCTACCCCAGGACTGGTTTCTTCAGTGCTTTCCATTTATTAAGTCTGCTCTGGTAATCTGTGACTCCCTTTAATCATTTGTCTTTTTTCCAATCTTAGCTGCAGAAGTATTCCTCATGTCCTCACCTCTCTTAGGGATATAAGAAGAGTAGTTAATTTTTCAGTCTGTTCATCTTTTTACTACAGTGGTATGGCAAGTTCCTACGGTATAAGGAACTTCCAAGCTCCTTACATGCATATCCAGAAACTGGAAGTGTTCAGATGGAATTTGAAAGAAGAAGAGTCTTGAGTCATAAGATAATTAGATTTTACTTTCATGTTATTTTAATTTTGCATTTAGTGCTCTTAGAGATTCAATTTTTGTTGATTAATGTAATCTCCGCTAGAGCATCTAAATTCACACATATTCTTGTTAGTTACCGTGTGCTTGTAAGAAAAGCACATAGAATTTCTTGAAAATTTCTATCTTAGTTTGTAAGGGAAGAACAGAACTACAAACATATAAACCACGTTATTGGGGGATATAGAGACATAAGTAGAAATGAAAATTGGAGAGAAATTGGAGTAGAAATGAAAATTGGAGAATTGGAGAAAGTTAACAACAACATTCAGAGCTATGCTTCTTAAGCAGGGGTTAACTTCAGAACCATCCATGGACCTTATGGAAATCATACAATTAAACAGTTTACCCTATTACTCCTCTTCAATAGATCTGGATGTGGTCCAGATATTTTTATGAAAGCCTCACAGATGATTCTGATGAATAACATTGAGAACCTCTGGGCTAGAGATCACTCTACAGCTTGATTTGGGTTAACTCTTATATCACTAACACTACTAGATATAAGGCTCACACACACCACCCCAAACCATGCTTTTGTGAGATCTTGAAAAAAAGAGTTATGTCATGTTAGCACATATGCGTAATATATTGTAATAGTGCAGGAAAGATCATGTGAAACAACAAAAAATGCAGCTTACCAGTTTAATCATGTGCTTCTCAAATTGGACTATGGAATTCTTTGGTAGTGAGTGAATGATCATCCAGCTGAATTAGTTCCCACAGGGAAAAATACAACTGAACATTCATCTCAAGGGCTCTCAGATACAACTGTCATGACTTCAAAATTATTTAAGGTATTTTTCACAAACCACTTTTAACCTATCAAATCAATCAATAACTATAAGACCAAGGTACTTCGAATGATGTTTATTTTTCACCCCTTTTCTCTTCTGGAAGTGTATACTTTTGAACTAGCCACTGAAATTTGCATTGTCAAAAGATCTAGTAAGATATTTTTTTAAAAAAATCAAAATTAGAGTTGCCTCTTCTGACTTTTATCCACACAGAATAATTCAGAATATTCAAAACACATTTTTTAGAGCACGTGGGTACAACACGGTGTTTTAGATTTTAATGAGAAGGTTCAAGCTTTTTTTTGTTTTTTGAGACAGAGCCTCAAGCTATCCCCCTGGGTAGAGTGCCATGGCATCACAGCTCATAGCAACCTCCAACTCCTGGGCTCAAGCGAGTCTCCTGCCTCAGCCTCCCAAGTAGCTGGGACCACAGGCGCCCGCCACAAGGCCCAGCCACCTAGCCTGGATTCTTATTTTAAACATTTACTACAACCCAATATATCCCATGATACTCTGATTTTGTGATTAAATTTTCTCAACTATATTAGTTTTCAAGAACTAATAAACTAATGATATTGACAAGGGATGAGAATATTTGGAATTTTAAAAAATGTAGTTGTAAAAAACACACAAAATAAAGAGCACCTCCGTATTTTTGCATCTGTAAATACTTTATTCTGCTTCTGGACAGAATATTGAAATTTCATGTTATTTTAAAGACAACTAAGAAATAGCTAAGCTACTGACACAAAATATGCAAGAAATTCATGATATGCAAGGTAAATATGAGAAAAATCTCATATCTCATATGAGAAACAAGTTTTTAACTTCATGTACCCTGTTAGGATTATCAGGACTTCTGGAACTGATACTGGCTTTGTGTGTCAAGCCCTTGTTTATCCTTCCAGAAAGCAGATCATGCTATTGTGTCTAAGAAGTCCACAAATAACTAGGCTTTCCATCTTACCAAAGTATGAAACATTATTTAAATCTAGGCCTTGTAACAGGGTTCAATATCTGTTTTGGTAAAGAATACCTTTTTAAAATTTCTAAGATCTTTAACAATATCAGAAAGTAAGTACAAGGCCCTAGATAAGACTACAGGAGGAAAGAAAGAAATACAAGGTATGTTTACCTTATAAAAGATTTCAATAAAGACTGAAGAAGATAATCAGCTGATAAGTAAAAAAAAATCACAGATTCTGACATTGGGAGCAATATAATTAAAAGGATGTTTCCCAGTTTGTGTCCAGGCTCTTTTTACTCCTTTAGCTTTCTTTCTTCATACATTCCCAGTTTCTTGCACACTTGGATGTGTGGTACTTATTAACTAAAAGTAAAATTATGGCTAAACACGATTTCTTGCATACTTTATGTTTCTGTTTATTTCCTTCCCACATTCCTCCAAAAAGTGGTTGAGGGTGGATTATGAAAAGATGATTGTGACAGAACTGTTAAATAAGGGTAAAAGACAACTTATGAAGTGATGTGAGACTGTTCTTAGGATCTAAGTTGTGGAAGTGGACTAGGTGTACATTAATGGAGTTTTTTCTGTGAGAAGATAATGAAGACTTTGGACCTTCTTCTTTCATAAATTGGTTTTAAAATTTGATTATTTTGTAATGTTTTCCTTTTATAGTATTCTATAATATGTTTCCCTTTTTCTGTGAACTTTATTTAGCTTTATTGAGTAAAAATTATAAGCCTAAAACTTTGACTTAACCTTGGATAAAATTAAAAAAAAGAAACGATAGTTCATAACTTAGTTGATGAGAAGTTTTAAGAAAAAATAACCTAATTTATACAAGTGTTTCATGAATTAAAAATGTAATAGGAAACCGACGCAGACAGAAGACTCCAGGCACCAGATGATTAGAAGTGGCTTTATTTTGGCCAGGGGAACTTGAAAGACCAGTGTCTCCAAAACCAAGTCCCCCCACCTGAATCCCCTGTCTCCCTTTTATCCACTTTTCAGGGCTAGAGTGTACGTGAGGGTCATAAAACTGAGAAAGACATGACATCATCCTCAAGGGCTCAGGTTCAAGGGGGAAGGTCAGATTGGCCCATGTCCTTGAGATTAGTTGGACCACCTGCCCTCAAAGGTGAAGGAAGTCCAAAGAAGTTACTAGGTTACAAGCTAGGCCCTGCATCGAGGGAGGAACTTACAGACAACAGAAGTGACTGTGGCTTGGCTTGGCTAAGGCCTACACAGGGCAGCTAGGACAGATTCTTTTAGCTCTGCTTTTACTTTCTTGCCTCACTCCCCCCTTTGAGACTCAGAACAACTTGTTATGGAGTCTCACCACCATCCTCATCAACTTGTGCCGCAGTTCGTTGGTGGTGCATGTAATACGCAGTTCATTGGTGGTGCATGTAATACGCTCCACCTGGGCCTCTTTGAGACACAGTCAAACTCACTAGGTTCGTCACTATTTGGAGTAAAACTGGCAATAGGCATGGGAGCAGAAGGCAAGTACCCAATAACAATAAGACTCCTATTATAAGGGTCTTAAAACTCCAAAAGCAGAGAACCATCCTCTAAAGATGGATTTCGGATCAAATCCGTGCCACATCTGTACCAGTATATGAACCAATTTGGAAATTTTATTAGTTATATTTTCTAGCACTAGACCTTAATCATCTATTTTCAGACAACAGTTGGTCAGATTGAACTTTTCACATACTCCTCCTTCAGCAGTAAGTAAATAATCTAAAGCTAATCTGTTTTGTACAATTTTCTACATTAGCATCCCGAATATTTGCACAAACTAAAGTCCACCTAGCTCTCATGAGTCCAATAAAGAACAGTCCCATGATGACATAGATCCTCATGCTTCTGCCGTGCGTGGACTAGTCAGCTCCCAGGGTGTGACTGGAGCAGGGCTTGCCATTCTCCATAACACCAGTTTGAGGGGGTTGTCAGGTTCCAAGGTGGCTTCCCAAGGTCCAGGGGTGCGAAGTCCACCTTGGACTGCTGGCTGCCACGTCCTGCTCAGCACAGCCCCTCTTAGGTGGGGGTGTTCCCTCCTCTGGTTCCGTGGCAGGCTTCACTCTGCTGTAATGGATCCAGGAAGGAATACCTGCTACTCTCACATTAGTAGGTGTGGTTCAGGATAACATTGTAAAGGCCTTTCCACCTCGCCCTCAGGGGAGACACGTTCTAATCATTGACCCACACCATAGCTCCTGGAAGCTGGGGGACTACTATTCATCTGTCAGGCATCTTTATCCATCCTCCCTCTGCTTTCTGGCTCCCCTCCACTGCCAACCATTCCTTCTCTTCCTGGGAATAGATAGGGGTGAGTTCTGGAACCCATGGGATGAGGGGAGCCAGTCATGATGCCTGATACGGTTGGGAGGCAGCCCTCTTGGCTTCAGCATCAGCTCTGGAGTTTCCCTTAGTGATGGTGGTAGCATCTCTTTGATGTCCATGACAGTGCATCACTGCCACTTTCTGGGGTTTCCATACTGCCTCTAACAACTGAAATAGCTCCTGCAGATATTTAATGTCCTTTCTCCCAGAGTTTAAAAGTCCCTTCTCCTTGTCTAAGGCTCGGGTCAGGGTAATTAACTCAGCCTTCTGAGCCAATGTTCCTTGGGGTAGGGGCTTAGCCTCTACAGTCTCTGTTAAGATGACCACTGCATATTCAGCCCTCCACTTACCTTGTGCTGTCACATAATGGCTTCCATCAACATACAAGTTCCAGTCTGCATCTATCCAAGGCTGGTCACATAAGTCAGGTCTGCTAGAGTACACATTATCTATAACTTCCACACAGCCATGCTCAGTCTCTCTTCCACCGGCTGGAAGGAGTATGGCTGGGTTCAGGGTGTTACATGCTTCCACTGTTATGCGTGGATTACCACACATTAAGCTTTGGTACTTAGTTAGCCTTGCATTGGAAAGCCAGAAATGTCCCTTTGTGTTCATCAAAGTGACCACAGAGTGGGGTACTTTCACTCTGAGATCCTGCCCTAGAGTCAGCTTCTTGCACAAGGAAAGCAGTAGCGGCTAGAGCCCATAAGCAGGGTGGCTATTCTTTTGCCACTCCATCCAGCTTCTTAGAAAGGTAGGCTACAGGCCTTGGCCAGGACCCAACCAACTGGGTTAACATACCCACAGCCATTTTATCTCTCTCTGAGACTTACAGAGTGAAGGGCTTGGTCAGGTCTGGCAGTCCCAGTGCAGGAGCAGTCATTAGCCTTATCTTTAGCTGGGAGAAGGCACATTCCTGTTCTTTTCCCCACTCTAAGGGCTTTCCTTCCTCTCCTTTAGTTGCCTCATACAGAGGTTTAGCCAAGATGGCAAAGTTGGGGATCCAAAGATGACAGAAGCTGACTGTGCCTAGGAATTCCTGAACTTGCTTTCAGCTTGTGGGGGTGGAGAGGCGACTAATGACTTGCCTTCTCTCCATGCCTAGACTCCTCCCTCCCTCCTAGATAATGTACTTGCCGCTGGCAGATCTGGGCTTTCCCCTTAGACACTTTACAGCCACATACCTCTAGATGTCACAATAGACAGTCTGTACCTTGAACACAGCCCTCCAGGGTAGGGTGTCCTAGGAGGAAGTCATCAACATATTGGAGCAGCACACATTCTAATTTCTCAGCTGGGAATTTCTGGAAGCCATGAGCCAGTGCTTCTCCAAAAACTGTGGGTGTTTTGAACCCCCATGGCAACCTGGTCCATATGTACTGGATTGCAGTTTCCATGTCTGGTCTCTCCCACTGGAAAGCAAACAGACTCTGGCTTCCTGGAGCCAGCCTTATACTGAAAAAGGCATTTTTTAAGTCCAGGTAAATGGGCCATTTGGCTTCTGCTGACAACAGACTCAGCAGAGTATATGGATTATGCACAGTAGGCTGCATTGTTACAGTTACACCACTTATTGGGAAATTCTTATTTTAGGTTTTAACTATTCCTGAGGTATCTATATAGACACAGTAGATAACATTTAATACTGCACAAATTTTTCCAGTGTAGCCAACAGGTGATATTTGTTGAGTCTTAAGGCTTCAGAGTAAATATAACTACTGTATATAGTTTTATACTCTTTGGCCAATCTCTTAATCCCATTTAACAGTTCAATTTAGTAAAACAGTTTTGTCTCATGTTATGAGTTGGCAGTACAGAAAAGACTGGGATTCAATACAGGTGGGCCACAGCCTCTTTTTCCTTTGAATTATTTTTCTCTCTCTTCAATTTCTCTCTTTACGAAAGACAAATTACAGTAGAACCAACTTAGTTGCCAAAATAAACTGTACTTTTAGTATACTGATTATTTGCATAAAGTGCAATCAGAATAATTATTAGCCATCTAGACTCTTTGGCTTTGCTGGAACCTTTTTTTTTTTTTTTGAGACGGAGCCTCAAGCTATCCCCCTGGGTAGAGTGCTATGGCATCACAGCTCACAGCAACCTCCAACTCCTGGGCTCAAGTGAGTCTCCTGCCTCTGCCTCCCAAGTAGCTGGGACCACAGGCGCCCGCCACAACGCCC
>CAUYQV010120219.1:0-210034 GCA_963574575.1 Galagoides demidoff | reverse complement strand
ACAACATTTTGCATTGCTCTTCATGCCTGTGTCTGAGAGTCTTTCTAGAGCTACCCATAACCCATACTTATATAATTTCAGGAGGTTACAGGACGTAAGCATATTCAACTTCATAGAAGTTTTAAGTTTTTTTTTTTTTTTGAGACAGAGCCTCAAGCTGTCCCCCTGGGTAGAGTGCTGTGGCATCACAGCTCACAGCAACCTCCAACTCCCGGGCTCAAGTGAGTCTCCTGCCTCCGCCTCCCAAGTTGCTGGGACCACAGGCACCCGCCACAACACCTGGCTATTTTTTGGTTGCAGCTGTCATTGTTGTTTGGTGGGCCCGGGCTGGATTCGAACCCACCATCTTAGGTGTATGTGGCTGGCGCCTTAGCCACTTGAGCCACAGGCACCGAGGCAAGTTTTAAGTTTTAACATCATTTGAATTAATCAGTTTTTTTCAACATGGTCTAAGCTTTGGGGTCTTATTTAAGAAATCCTTCTCCACACGTAAGGTCCTGGAAATGATCTCATATTCTCATTACTTGTTTACTTTTAGCCCTTTTACCTACCTGGAGTTTGTTTTTGTGTATAGTATGAAGTAGGAATCTAATTTTGGCTTTTTCATATGAATGGACAGTGGTCTAGAACCATTCTTTGAAGACTCTATTCCTTCTCTACTGATTCAAAATCCACCACTCCTCCATATAGCTAAGGCTAATCCTGACCTCTTTGTACCCTTCTAAATTCTTCAAAATTTTCTTGACTCTTAGAGTAAGTGCCTTCTTTTTTTTTTTTTTTTCTTTTGAGACGGAGCCTCAAGCTATCCCCCTGGGTAGAGTGCTGTAGCATCACAGCTCACAGCAACCTCCAACTCCTGGGCTCAGGCGAGTCTCCTGCCTCTGCCTCCCAAGTAGCTGGGACCACAGGCGCCCGCCACAACACCCGGCCATTTTTTGGTTGCCGCCATCGTTGTTGTTTGGCGGGCCCGGGCTGGGGATTCGAACCCGCCACCTTAGGTGTACGTGGCTGGTGTATGTGCCTTAGCTGATTGAGCCACAGGTGCCGAGCCAGCAAACACTTTTAATGTTTTTAGTTGTTTTATGATATTCACCATTATTTCTCAATAACTTGCTTATATTCAGGTTACTTTATTTCTTAATGTTAATTATTAGAAATGAAAAATTTCACCAATAAAGGTCAGAATTTTGTTTTTTATGATCAACATTTTATTATAATTATTATTAGATTTATTTTCAATTACTACATTTTATTGAAATAGTACAAATGACTTATATAGTGCTATATGTATTCCATTTGGGGGGTTACTGATTACTTTTTGGTTTGATTTTTTTTTCTTTCCCCAAAATATAAATTTCCTTTTAGTACCTCCAAATGCATGATATTGAGGAGGATACCCAAGAAGGTTGAGGTCTGGGAGAACAGGACTTCTCCAGGAGACCACAAAGATACACCTGCAAGGTCATCTCCATGGTGACTGAGCTCTTGGGAATTTGTAGACTTAACTTCCTGGAATTTGGAAATTTCCAAGTTCTGTGAAATCCTGTAGTTCTGTAGGGGCTTGTATAGCATCTCCTACTTGTTTCACACTGGCCAATAAGAAGGGTACCTGTGAGGTGGAACTTTTTGACTGTCAATAGTGAAAGATCAAGCCAGTTGGGGAGCACAGCCATTTGGAATTCTTGTATGTAAGCTCTCGGCTGGTGAATAAAGCCCTTCCTCTTGTAAATGTGGTGTTTGCGTGCTCTTTCTCTCCGTTGGGCCTCGTCTTCCTGCAACAATATGATCCAGAGGTTTCCTTCCTTCCCTCCCTCCCACCCTTCTTTCCTTTTTTCCTTCCTTCCTCTCCCCCTTTTCTTCTCTCTTTTGTGCTTGACAACATCACTCTCCTACAGTTTCCTTCTTTTTAAAAGATTAATTACTTAAATCACAGAATATTAGAGGTTACACATGTTTTATTTACATACTTTGTTTTTGTGCAGATTGAATCAGCATTATGCACATCATGTGATCTTCTACAGTTTCCTTCTCTCTTTTTTTTTTTTTGAGAGAATTTTATTTTTTCCATCCTCTGCACCAAGTTCTATACCACCTCTGTAGTGTGCTGTAGTGTCATAGCTCACAGCAACCTGGGCTCCAGCAATCTGCTTTCCTCAGCCTCTGAGGAGCTGGGACTACACATGCCCACCACAATGTCCAGTTATTTTTTAGAGATGGGGTCTCACTTTTGTTCAGGCTGGTCTCAAACTTCTGAGCTCAAGCAGTCCACCAATTTTGGCCTCCCAGAGTGCTAGAATTACAAGTGTAAGCCACCACGCTTTACCTACAGTTTCCTTCTTAAATTATTATTCTCTAGGCTTGCTACACAGTAATTCTGTTATCTGTCTTCACCATCATCCTGTACAATGTCTTAAGCCATTTTTCCATGTTGGATCCCTGTCTTCTGATTCTCATAATTCCCTTGAAATATCCCTTCATGTTGACAATTAATATCTTTTTATTAGTTTCTGAGAATAAGTGTATGCTTGTGAAATTTGTGGTCTTTCACGTCTGAGAATTTCTTGGCGGTTTTGATCATTTCCTAGTTATGGAAATCTGCATCAGAAGTCACTTCCCTTAAGCCTTCAGGCTTTACTTCACAATATTGAAGCTTCTGTGATGGCTGTTTAAAAAAGTTGTGATACATGGATACCTTTTATTTCTCTGGATAATATTTTTTTTAATCTCTCATCTCTGGAAATATTTAGCATGTCCCTTTTGACACATGGGGACATTTTCCCTTCTGAAATTTTACAAGAATGATTCTTGGTATAGAAATTTTTACCCAACGTACTAGATTGGATCCTTTCTGTGTAGAAACTCATGTACTTTAATTTTGTATAGAATACTTAAATTGTTTTGTTGAAAATTCTTTTCTTTTTTAATTTAGGGTTAATATGAGGCTACATACAATTAGGTTACATTACTTGCCTTTGTAAGGTAAAGTGCAAAGTCTGGATTGTAGCTGAGTCATTGACCCAGAAGTATGCCTTATAGTCCTGTATGGTACTGGATAGGTGGGAACTTTCAAAATTCCCTCTACCCCTCCCCTCTTCTTAAATTTAATTATGTTTTCCTCCAATGTGGGCCTATAGCTATTAATCTACTATGTTCAGATTGATATGGACTACATTTTTTCCCATTCTTGAGATACTTTACTTAGGAGAATGTTCTCCAAATCCATCCAGATAAATAGAAAAGATGCCAAGTCTCCATCTTTTTATTAAGGCTGAATAGTGAAAATTCTTTACATTTATGTCCTCTGTTCTTTATTTCTGCCATTTTTTTCACATGGTTTTAAGTTTCCTACATAATTGTCAACATTCTTTTCTTTTCTCATCTGTTTCATCTTTTTGTCTGCAGATATTTTTTCTGAAACATTTACTTCATTTTGTCTTCTATTATAGTAGTCATGATTGCAAGTAAATTTTTAATTTTTCAGATATACATTAATCTCTGAATGATATTTTTAAATATTCATTTTCACTTGATGGGTGTAATATCTTAGTGAAGCTACTCAATGACACTAATTTTCATTTCTAAAATTTCCTTCTGTTCCCAGCCTTGCCTTTATTTTAAATCTTTCCTGCCATGGTCACTATTTTTTGTTTGTTCTGTCCTCTGTCTTTTGTATTGTAGAGCTGGTGCTGGACTTTCATTTTATTTATAAAAATGGAGACACATAAAGCTGCCTAGACACACCCACCGTATGTGTGTAGAATGGATTCTTACCCTTCATTACAGGGTTAAGTGGCCTGGAAATTATTAAGGAAGGCCTCAGCTGTCAATTTTAGTAGGTCTTTTTCTTTGACTCCTCATTTTACCCAGAAAAGACACACTAATTTCCCAGTTGGTAGAGAGGGGAGTGAGCAGTCTGACTACTCATGTTCTTAAACCAAATGAAGATGAGGCTTTTCCAGTTAGTGCATAGATGTATAGCCCCAAGTTGCCAAATACATTAAGTAAAATAAGTTCGTTGTGTTATTTATGCATTCTTTTTTATTAGTTCTCTTTTTACTGGATGTATTATGAAAGCAACCAACCACTTGATGGTGCCAATCACAAGGATAAAAGAAATAGTAGAAAGTATATGACTAAGTTTTAACTGTCTAGACCTATCTGTGCTGAATCAACCTCTGCTGTCTTATAGAACAGTATCTTCTTTATAAGGGAAAAGCCTTTAGTAAGTTGACTTGTTGACTTTGGATGATGTTAATAGGCATCACTAAATGTATTTGACTGGGCTCTCTACTCCATCTATGTGTGTGTTGTTTGCATGTTGCACATGTGTACACACACGGACACACATATGGGTTAGTTATAAAGCATACAAGCAAGCCCAGAGGCATAGATGTATCAGTTATGATTATTACAGGAAAGCAATGACTCTACAACTGTGAAAACAATAAAGGGATTTCTTCCAGGGCTGTGGGTAGAGTTCAGGGCATCAGTGATGTTGATGTAAGCATGGACTAATAACTCCAGATAATGATGCCACTCCTCCCTGTGCAGGGATGGGAAATGAAC
The DNA here is from genome assembly GCA_963574575.1 of Galagoides demidoff. Classification (NCBI taxonomy): domain Eukaryota; kingdom Metazoa; phylum Chordata; class Mammalia; order Primates; family Galagidae; genus Galagoides; species Galagoides demidoff. The sequence goes on along the minus strand of CAUYQV010120219.1, from coordinate 205,468 downwards.
TCGCTTTGCAAAAGTCTGCAGGAAGGAGGGTCTTAAAAGAGGAGCTGCTCAGCATCAACTACACTGTAGAGGTAAGTAGTAGTTTCCATGCTCCTGGCAGAGAGGAAATGATTCAGGAAAGAATTGTCTCAGCTTTCACTTTCTGATCTCTACCTGCTTCTTTTCTATTGGTTAAATTCAATCAGAACCCAATGGTAGGGCCAGGAGCCTAAGTGCTGTTCTCAGAGTACAGCCTCCCTCTGACAACAGACGGGGTATAGGGTGGATAATGGGTCTTGAGGAACAAAGAAAGAATGACCAATTTAATAGGATTTTTTGAATTATATATAAATACATCACAGTATTTCTCCCTTTATCTGCATACTAGGAAAGACTTCTACTCCAAGCATCCCGGCACCCATAAACATGATAATGGTTTTACGGTTTAAGAAATAAAAATGGATATGGGAATAAACAGAGGTCATTGCAGGAAATCTCATTGTACTCCAGATGTCTCTTAGTAAGTAATACTCTGCTGCATCTTAATGTATTTGAGAATCACCAAGAATTGCACTAATTCTGATTCATCGAATCTATAGTGGTACCTGAGATTCTGCATTCCCAATCACATTCCAGGTGATGCCAGTGTTTCTGGCTAGAGGCCTACATTTGAATAGCAACTGTCAATGGGACCAAACGTCCAGGCAGTCAACTATTGGCCTTGTTCTATTGCTTTCTAAATTCTTTCACCCTGGGCAAAAAAATCTTAAGCCTAATAAGTTTGCAGATCTCTGTGGAAAATGACAAGTTTACCCAGACAATCTCCAATAGTTTCTAAAAATTAAAAATGCAATTATATGAGATAAACAGGCATTTTTTTTTAACTTAATGACTTAAAACACAAATTATTGACTTTCCCATATGGTACCTTCTTTTAAAATAACTCAAGCCACAATTGAATTTTATTTTGTGTGTCACATAGATACAATGGATATCAGTGAACAAGTTAACAAGGAATAGAATAATTTTAATGAGGGCATTTGAAAGATAGACTTGATAATTAGGAATGAATACACCATGGGGGGTGAAAAAGAAATTATTTTCTTGTCATGTTAAGATTGTGTGTTATTAATGATTCCATTGCTCATTTGCAAGTTGTCATATATTTTAGGGCAATGAAGTTATTAATACAATTTATAGATAACAAAAATGCTGTTTTTCCTAAAGAATTATCAACATAGAAAGAGCAGCATGACCATAATTATGCTTATGGTTATGATTAAAGCATCAACGAGCTTTCATTTGTTATCTACTTCCCAAATCTATTCTTAGACCAATTCACTTATCAAACTTGTCACTTGAAATACCTCTTTGTCACTGCTCTAGGAAGATTAAGAAATTGTTTATATCATCAAATTCAAAGTTAAAATATCTATCCCATTATAACAATATTTATAATTTGTTAAAAAAGTTTTTGTTACTCTAATGTAAGTTGATGTTTAGGCATAACTTCTAGTTACTCTTGACTAAAATAAAAACAGAAAAGTAAAAATCAAAACAAAACAAAATTAAAGAAACATTTCTTTTTTTTTTTTTGAAACAGAGCCTCAAGCTGTCACCCTGGGTAGAGTCCTGTGGCATCACAGCTCACAGAAACCTCCAACTGCTGGGCTCAAGCGATTCGCCTCCGCTCCCAACTAGCTGGGACTACAGACACCACACCCAGCTATTTTTTTTTTTTTTTTTTTTTTTGGTTGCAGCCGTCATTGTTGTTTGGCAGGCCCAGGCTGGATTCGAACCTGCCAGTTCAGGTGTGTGTGGCTGGTGCCTTGGCCCCTTGAGCTACAGGCGCTGAGCCAAGAAACATTTCTTAAGTAAACTACTTCAGAGTTGAGTATCATACCCATTGACTTTATCCACGAAATAAACCCAAGGAGATCTCATTATATTTGTGATTTATTCAACTTTTTTTTTCCAGAATGTCATTTATGATTTTAACTTTGAAAATAAATCACAAGCTGCATTTGTTATATTATTCTAAATAGATTTGTAATTGAGAAAATCCGCAACCTCCTTGTTCACTGATGCCTCCTTGTTTTAATACTGTGAGACTTTGGAGTACTGGGATAGCATAAAACACATCCACATATCTGTCTGATGAGATATTTTTGGATATTTTATTAATGTCTTGTGTGACACCATGAAGGATTCAGACAAAAGTGAGATGATGGGTCCAAAACTGCTCGTCCATTGTAGTGTCTCATTGTATCTGCCCGTTGGTTCTTTTGTTCTATGACCATAAGAATTTGTATCCTACCCATATGACAAGGATGTTTTTAAGCAAAGATGAAAGCAGTGTGTCCGCTCACATGATTTTTGTTCTCATCTCATCTTATAGACTAATATTGATCTTCTTGAGCTTTTTGAATTTTTAAAATCTGCAATATTTGCCTACAATAAACATAATGTTGAATGATGCCTTTTCTCCTCTTTTTTCACATAAGATTTTATCTGGGTCTTCCCCAAGTACATCACCAGTAAGTAACTAGAATAATAAATGTATATGGATCTTGCTGATGAGTTAGGGAAATGTAGAAATTAAAATTAAGCCTGGTGATAGTGCAGTTATTCAGAATGACTCTCCTCATTGCTTAGGGTGATTAAGGATAAAATCATACCACATTTTCTGGAAAAAAACAGATCACAGACATCTTAGCAGAGTTCAGAACAGCATTTCCTTTCTCATCAAGGATCCTATTCATTGCTCCCAATACTTTTTGCCTGAGAATCCTCATTGAAAAAGACATTTAAACATGATTATACCTGAATCTGCCCTGATCTTTCTAATCCTCCCTTTAACCTCATCCACATATCCCTGACTTGGAGTTTTTATTCATTTTCTTTTATTTACAACCATTTTACTCATGTTTTACAAGAATACACACACGCACACATATATTATAGATGTTTATAGATGTAATGGAAGCATAAACCTGCAGGTGTAAATTAACCTACTTCAGTATATTTGGGGATTTCTCATCATGTATTTCAGATCATTCTTAATTTGCATAAGGAAGAATCTCCACAGAATATCATTTTGCTGTTAGCAATAAAGGAAAGACACATATTACATATTCTTAGTCTGAATAGAATTTCCCTTAGCCAAATTAAATCCTGAAATTATGTGTTGTCTTTTTTTATCTGGCTTTTACTGATAAACCATGGCTAAGAGAAGTGACTTGCCTAAAGTCATAGAATTTTTGTTATTAATCATTTCTAGACTAGGACTCAGGTATCTTGCCTCAATGCTTGTGATTATACAATGCACCTACTCAATTTTAGTTTGCCAGTTACAGGTGTGCAGTCTGCAGGCATATACAGGGAATTTATGGCAGACATCTAACCAGGAAATTCTGAACATCTGTTTTTGAACTACTATGGGAAACAATACTACTTAAAATTGTAGTACTATAATCTATGCTTCTGTTATTTCTAGTTCTTTGTCTAAATTAATGTTCTAGCTATGAACCTACACCTATAATTTGATTGAAATGATTGAATATAGAATTTGGTTAGAATTTTGGTATGTCAGATGCTTTGAGTGACTTGCCTAGCTTCTTACCATAGCTGATGCACCCAGTCTCCAGGTGTTGCAATTCCACCATTCCCAGGGGTTCAACCATAGCAAATGGAGCTATCCCAATAAGAGATGTCTGGGAAGTTGTGCAGTCTCCCTATTGGGGAAACTCTAGCTAATGAGAATCTCTACTTCAGCCTCTGGTCCTAATTAACCTGTATCTCAGGTGGTAACATGTAACATGAATCCAGGGCTGGAGGAACATAAAGGGTTTGATACATAAAAGGTGACCCTAGCAACAACAAAATCTAATTGAGTAGATTGCATCCATTTTCCCACCCCCATGAAAGATCTGAAAGAAGAAGCTGTATGTCCAGTTCTAGAAATAAGTAAACTTTTTCTATACTTCTATATGTAATAATGAACTTCCATAAAAAATTATGAGGGAGTCAAAAGGCAAGAAATAAAAAACAAGCTTGTCATGAGAACAGAAATTCATCAAATCAAACTCAGTGATAACATGTATTTTGTAGCTATCAAGAAGAAACTTTTATTAATGTTAAACTAAAGTATTTATGGAAAAAATTGGGCAATGTTCACGAACAGATGAAGAATTTGAGTAGTGGGATAGAAACCATTACTGAGAGTCACATCAAAATTTTAGAGATAAAGGATGATAAGTGGACAGGACAGCACACACAGCAGAGGAAAAAAAGAATTATCCACACTGAAACACAAAGAGAAAAGAAAATGGAGCAGGACAGAACATCCAAGGGGTGCAGGACAATTTCAAACAGTACGGTGTAGCTGCCAGTTTCTTTCTCAGTCTCTCTCATGAGCACCCAGCAGAGGCCCCTGGACGAGAGTTTGCAAGAAACAGTAAACTCCCCTGTGTCTGTGGTTCAGCCTTTCTTCAAACTTGATGTACCAGTCCAATTTCAGTTTTTAATAATTTGCTGGTATTTTGGCTGATTTGCGTATAATAGAAGCCCCTCTTCCCTATTCTGCCAACAGTTTGCAGTTCTCCACATCCTCCTGGAGAAGCTTGTCACTCTTTAGAATTCATTTTACTTGGTCGATGTGAAATCTTGTCTCCCTAATGGACTCAAGAAACTTGTATATTTGTGTGTTTTCAAGTTTTACTTGCTATGGTGTAAAACAAAATTTATAGCTTTCTATATCCTCAGTGGAAGCAGGATTCACCACTTGAACTTAAAATAATAAAACAGGATTATATCCTAGGATGCTAACTTTAAATAATAAAACAGGATTATATCCTAGGATGCCTGCTCAAGCACTCCAACCTCTTTCAAGCCACCTTAGGAAAGAAGCTTCCTTTACACATTCCTACTCAGGTTTCTTTTTCTCTGTAGAGAGATGGTTAAGGGCAATGTGTGTGATGCTCATCTAGGACTTCCTGGCAGTTGCCACCCATTGGATTATAAATTGCATCAGTATGTGAAAGGGGGATGGATGGAAAGAATGTGAAAAAAATAGATGTGGGGAAAAGATGGATTCTAGGGTAGAATTGGGTGTGATAAAAGATGTTGTCATCACTTTAAAAGGAAGAGAAGATGACTCAGCAGCAGTGTGTAAAATGAAGAAAGAACAAAAATGATTTTATTCTTTTTTTTTGGAGGCAGAGTCTCACAATGTCACCATAGATAGAGTGTTGTGGCGTCATAGCTCACAGCAACCTCAAACTCTTAGGCTCAAGTGATTCTCTTGCCTTAGCCTCCAGAGTAGCTGGGAGTATAGGCACCTGACACAATGCATGGCTATTTCTTTTTTTTGTGGAGAGAGAGTCTCACTTTATTACCCTTGGTAGAGTGCTATAGCATCACAGCTCACAGCAACCTCCAACTCCTGGGCTTAGGTGATTCTCTTGTCTCAGTACTTTTTCTTTTTTTTTTCTTTTTAGAGACAGTGTCTTGCTCTTACTCAGGCTGGTCTTGAACTCCTGATTGCAAGCAATCCTCCAGCCTCAGCCTCCCAGAGAGCTAGGACTACAGGCATGAGCCCCCACACCAGGTCAAGAAATGATTTTCTGAAAATGTGAACCTCTAAATTCCAACCTTAAACCCAGAAAAATTACTCGATTTCTGTATCACAACATCTATACCTACTTTATTTAGGGTTTGTGTGATAATCGTGCAGGCCAATATTTCAGTCTCATTTATGTCTTCCCTGGGGGTAAAAATACTGCTAATAAAATAATAAGTGCTCTAAAACTATCCATGAATTGGTGAAAACCCATGTGAAAGTTATCTAAACAGGCAAAGAAAATGTGTTTTTAAAATCATTTTATGTATGAGTGTGAATAATTTATAAATTAGTCAAGAATTTAAAGCTTCAGACGAAAATTTGCTTATGTCAGTAGGAAAACTCATTGCTGAACTCATGTGCAATTAGGATCAAAGAAGAAATGTAATGTAACATCAAAATAAAGTCGTTATTTATGGTATAAATTGAAAGTTTATAATCTTCAAAATGATTCCATTTTCTGCTCATCCTATCTTCTGTATAAGAAGATTTTAATTTATCCTTTTTACCGAGTGTCTCAATGACAGGGAAAATACAGATATTAGTTAACCTATCACTGGATCATTATTAAAAACTTCAAAGGAAATGAGATATAAATAAGGTACAGTTTTAACTGACATGCTACAATTCTATGTAGTTGATTGGCCACCTATTAGGTTATTGCATGAGATAAGAGCTGTAATTTAGTCATAGAAGGGTGGGGGAGAAGATGAGACATACCTTCTCTTGGAAATAAAACTCAAACTTGAATGATATGAGACACCTTGAGATACTGGATTTCTACAAATTTCACAGTGACCATTGCTAAGGACTGTAAGAGCATTTTGTAGCTTGCTTCAGGGAGGGGTAAAGCAAACTCTTTCTGGCTCAGAAGGAAGGCCAGGAATCTCCTCTGCTCCCAGGTCATGAATTCTCCCTACCTCTCACCTCATACTTTGATGGAAACCCAAGCTAAAATCCTTTATCCCTCAGAAAGGGAAACAAAAGCCTCTTGGACCCAGGATTTGTTCCAGTGCAGAATAGAAGTCTGCTATAATTTGGTAAGGTGTGTAAAACACTTTCCCACCCCAAACCTATCACAGATAACCATGAAGGGTTTGGTTTCCAAATAAGGTGAATGGCAGGATTCAGAGAATGTCCCAAACCCTGGGACTGTGTTAAAGGCCTACCTAGGATTGGACCAGAAAACAGAACCCAGTTGATCTGATCACAAAGAAGTAACAGAGAGGCTGCAGCACAGAGAGAGGCCAGAAAAATGTGGAGAGAGACCCTTTGGTAACTGGTGTAGGCTTGCAGGGACTCCTGACAGCTTAGAACTTTCATGCACCCAGGGTACATCCACGTAGATAAATGGCAAGTATAGCATTATAAATAAATAAATAACCCCACATAAATATAGTTAATTGATTATCAACATGGATTCATAAGGAATTGATTGGAGAAAAGATAATCTCCATAAACAAGTCAATGGCCCCATGTACATTAAGAAATTTGACACAGAATTCACATATACAAATTTTAACAGAAAATGGATCATAAACCTAAATATAAAACAAAATGTCTTTTGAAATATATAATGGAATTTGTGTGACCTTGGAAAAAGAGACTTGGGAGAAAACATTGAAATCACAATTTATAAAGAAAAAATAATATAAATTGGACTTTACTAAATACTTTTGCTCAGTAAAATACACTGTTAAATAAAAAGGAAAAATAAAAAGATTAAAAAACTGGAAGAATATATTCCCAATTAAACCTCAACTATTAAAAAAAAATAAAACAGCCCAGGTGTGGTCCTATACACCTGTAATCCTAGCACTCTGGAAGACAGAGGCAGGAGGTTCACTAGAGCTCAGGAATGCAAGATCTAAGTGAACAGAATAGTGAGACATTGTCTGTACTGAAAATAGAAAACTCAGCCAGACATTGCAGTGGGCCTCTGTAGTCCCAGTTACTTGGGAAACTGAGGCAGGAGGTTTGGCTTGGATCCTAGCTGTAAGCTAGGCTGATGTCACAGCACTCTAGCCTAGGCAACAGAGTAAGACTGTTTCAAAAAAATAAAATAAATAAAAATAGACAAAATATCTGTTTACACAGTATACCAAACAAGATGACGTATATCCACACAAAACAATCTTTAGCATTATCACAACACATCTATTATAATGCCTGAAATTAAAAAAAAAAAGTAAAATGTCAAATTCTGGCAAGGATGAGGAAGAAAAGAAATTCATTTATTGCTGGTGGGGTTGGTAAATTGTACGATCACCTTGTTTTGTTTGTTTTGTTTTTGTTTCTTGTAGGTAGAGTCTCTGTTTGTTCCTCCAGCTGAAGAGCAATGGGGTAATCATAGCTCACTGCAAACTTGCAAACTCAGACTCCTAGACTCAAGCAATACTCTTGCCTTAGCCCACTGAGTAGCTGGGACTACAGGCATATGCAACCACTCCCTGCGAATTATTCTATTTTTAGTAGAGAAGGGGTCTTACTCTTGTTCACAGTGGTCTCCATCTCCTGACCTCAAATGATCCTCTTGCCTTGGCCTCCAAGAGTGCTGAGTTTACAAGAGTGGTGCACCATGCCCAGCAGATGTAAAGCCACTATTCCCAGTAGGCATAATCACGTTGAAGACCATGGTAGCAGTTTCTTAGGAGTATGTCTAAATTCCCAAAATAAATGGGAAACTTGAGTTTACATTAAAATTTTTTAGGGATATTTATGACAACCCCATTCAAAATCACCCAAATTGAGAAAAATCCAAGACATCCCTTACTAGATTGAAGGGAAAACTGTAGTTCATCAATACAGTAGAATATCACTAGCCATTTGAAAAAAAAAATAAGTCAAACTGGAAAAACAATACAAATCTGAAATATTAAATAAATCAGTTATATGGTTAATCTTGAATACATCTTGCTTAGTGAAAAAAGGCAGACCCGAAAGATACATTGTATGAATCCATACACTTGAACAACACAGAGAACTTAATTGTGTGAAAATTAAAACAACAACAACAAAAAAAACAAACAAATGAGAAAAAATACAAGATGCCAGGTAATCACAGGTTGAAATGCAGACCTTTCCAAATAAACTGCCTTATAAACATGTTGCATAATCTTCCTGAATAGGGTGCTGAAGTACTCTACTTCAGTAACTTTGAAAGCAAAGCTTTGACTGGATACCGTAAAGTTAAAGACGAAAAGTCTGCTCATTAGTGCCATAATTGTGTTAGTAAATTTACTTCTAATAGTTGTAGGATTTCTAAATTCTGAAACCATTTTACACTGGGACTGAACATAAGTAAATAAATTCTATTTTATGTAAGTTGGTTTTCTCACCGTCAGAGATTAGAAGTTAAAAATAAACAGGAGGATAGGAACGGTAGCCAGAATCCACCCCATGTGCTGGTTTAGAATTAGAGGAAACAATATGGACACTGATTGGAGAAATGTAAACAAACAAACACACACACCCAACAAATAAGAAGCCCCATCAAGGTGATAAACTTAAGCCCAACCATATGAATAAGTACTTTGAATTAAAATAGTTTAATAACCTAAATTAAAGGTAGCAATTGTCAGATTAAAGCAAGACTCTACTTTATAATGTACAATGATTAATACCTATACATGTTACAAACGTTCAAGATAAGATTATATTAAGTAAATTATTTGTGTATTTGGATTATCTTGAAAGAAGGAAACATTGTTTCAGTAATTTAATACTAGATGATAGGACAAGGTATACAATTGCATGTGTTCTTTGTACATAAATCCTTAGTGCAGTATAGGTTTTAATATCTAAAAGCAAAAATTGGTAGGTGAATAAATTAGATTAATATAATGAAAAATTTGTCCAGCGAGTTATTATATAGCAAAATGAATAAGCTGCATCAACTCCATGCATGCAATTATATAAAATAACGTAACATATACTATAATAACATTAGCCATGTAGTCTTCCAAGAATTAAAAATTATACACAGATTGAATGAATAGTGTTTATAAAGTTTAAGAAGTCCCACAATGTCACTGCTTCAGACTGCATGTAGATGTGACAAAATTATACAAAAATGAAAGTGTAGGGCTGAAAACCACAAATGATGGTAGGCAGGGAGACAAAAAGTAGGATAGACCTTGCAAGTTCAAGGTTGTTTTTTTTTTGGTTACAGTTTTTGGCTGGGCCAGGTTTGAACCCACCACCTCTGGTATATGGGGCCAGTGCCCTACTTCTTGAGCCACAGGCACCAACCTTCAGGTAAGTTTTTATAAATATCCTAGTGGTGCTGGTTTCATGGCTGATGGCTGCCATTTGTACATAAAAGCAAACAGATAAATCACAAAAATGATCTTTCTGGATCAATGTTAATATGAGACTACTTTATGATCCAAGAATAATAAGTAAAACAATCCTGTAAACTTCCTAAGTATTTAGGTGTATGTGTGCACACACACACAGACATGAAATTGCTATACTTGAGAATTGAAACTATGTAAAATCATATATACAAACGGAAAGTAATCAAAATTACTACAGAAGCCATGTCCATATGGTGGGATTGTTGCTAATAGTTCATAATTTTACTTTAAAAATACTTCTTCCAGAAATAGCCAGCTTTATTAGCCATAGTAAGTGAAGAAAATTGTATATAGATGTTCCTTTCTACTTTTACAAGCTATCTACAGGATGATATGGCCCACCTAGACTTTATATTAGGAATCAGTATAATCCAAATTATGTCTCAAACTATTCTATACATTTTGTTTATAATTATAAATTTCAGTTCTCTATCTGACAGTGGCAATAATATCTTCAATTCCATTAGAGCCTACAATGCTGTATTCTTAACATTTCTTGCCCAAATTAGTTCTTTTTCTTACCTCCACTTTAAAAGGTATGTACTGTAGCAGCTATCCAAATACCTAAGGTAGTATGTGGAGATGAAAAGACATTGTCCATGTTCTTATAACTAATAAATATTGGAGAGATATTGAATTTTTAATGGTCTCCTTCATTTCCTCCTTCTCACAAAACAATGTCTGAACATGCTACATTTTTATAGAGCATAATTAATTAATTATGATATTTTAAATCTGTTCTTAAACAAATAATGAATAGCATAGACATTTGGCAATACAGAAGTGAATAAAGAGAAAAAAACTTTCTCCTAATCCTCCCTCTCAAAATCAACATTGGTCACTATTTGGGGAATTTTATTTTATTTTTCTCCTACTTTCTTTTTACTATTTATTAAATAGAGGCCAGACAGGGGAAAATGAAGCTGTTCATTTTGATACTCATTAACAGTTAGTATAAAAATAATGTCCGGGAAACATGTAAACCAACATCTAAAATGAGGTTTGGATTGTGTGTAGATGTTATTTGTTCATGTCCTGTTTTTTTTTTTTTTTTTTCAGATTTCAGCTTTCTATTTTTTTTCCGTTTCTTTTTTTTATTATTAAATCATAGCTGTGTACATTAATGCAATCATGGGGTACAATGTACTGGGTTTACATACAAATTGAAATACTTTAATCAAACTGGTCAACATAACCTTCATGGCACTTTCTTAGTTATTGGGTTGTAGTTTAATTTCTATGAATTCGACGGTTATATAGGTGATATTAATTTCATGTAGAATTTTATCTTGTTCTCTTTTAACATAGATATAAATAATTCCCTACACAATAATAAAATTTTGCAAGCCTAATTTTTGTGACCTGCTTTATTTATCAACCCCTTTTATAATTGGATACTTGGATTTTTAAAATAAATATCCCAGTGATATACAGTATTTAAAGAACTCCTTTGTATACACACACACACACAAAATACATTCATCTTCTTTACAGTTAATCACTTTTGCACATGTTCCTATAAGTGCATTTATATTCTTAAAGCATTTGAAGGTTATTGATATTTTTTAAAACTGTTTTGCAAAATAATTGCATTCATTTCTACCTTCACCAGTAATTTGCGACAAGATCACACTTCACAACTGGAATCATTCTGTCGGTAAAATTGATTTATAGACAGAACATAAAAAATCAAATCTTGTAGCCAACAGAAAGTTTAGAGAACAAATGTTTTATCTAAATTGGAAACATTAATAATCTTCAACACTGAGAAGAATCTTTAAGTGATCAAATTTGTAGCAATAAAATTTATGGAAGAAAAAAACCATGAGTATATACCACTTTACATTTTCAAGTTGGCTGAACTAATCTAAAATTAGTGTCTGGATACAGAATTAAAACATCTAATTTTGCTATGTTCATAATTCCAACGTTCACATTTGTATTGTATTTAACCAGGATTTTTTTAAACTAACTTACATATGTCTTTAAAAAAATTTAAAGCAGAGAATAATTTGTTTGAAAAGAAATATTAATGAAAAATTTATTCTAAGAAAATATTCAATATTATCTAGAAGGAAACTGATGTTGCCCATATCCATCAATTAGTCAGCAACTGTTTGAGAGTATAAAATCATATGATTTTTGTTTTGAACAGATATTCAATTATATGGAATATGCAACATTACTCTCTTTTCCTCTCACCTAAGGGAGATCAGTATACTGATTGTTTACTACAGTTTACAGTAGCCCCACCCCCCATCACTGTTTTACTCTTTGTGGTTTCAGTTACCTGCTGTCAATCATGGTATGAAAATATATAGAAAATTCCAGAAATAAACCATGTATGAGTTTTAAATTGCACACTTTTCTGCCTAGTGTGGTGAAATCTTACACCACCTCACTCAGTCCTGCGTGGGACTTAAATCTTCCCTTCGTTGAGAGGATTCACTCTGTCTATCCTACCTGCCCTTTAATCACTTAGCTCTCTGGGTATCAGATCAACTGTCCAGTATAGCAGCGCTGTGTATTTTATGTAACTTTTATTTTACTTAAAAATGGTTACAAAGCTCAACCGCAGTGATGCTGGCAACTAGGAATGCCCCCCCCCCAAAAGTGTTTCTTTTCTTTACATAAGAATAAAAACCATATGCTGATTTTGCTAAGATCTACAGTAAGAATCTTCCATCCGTGAAATTGTGATGGAAAAAGAAATTCAAGCTAGTTTTTGTGTTGCACCTGAAACTGTAAAGGTTACAACCACAGTGCCCTTGATACTGCTTAGTTAAGAAGGAAAAGACTTTAATTTTGTGAGTAGTAGAAATGAACAGATGTCACCCCCAGAAACCATGAGGCTTTCCAAAACCTGCATCCACAGATCTCCCTGAAAAGTGCGGCACCTGGCCACTCACTGCGAGTCAGGGAAAGTGAGATAGATTTAGAAGGAGCTTTGGACTGGAAATTGTAAAACTTACTGGAGAGGCCGTCTGCTGATGAGGACGCTGCGGCCATGTGAGTACAGTGCGGTATTTTGAAAGAGAGTGACCACATTTGTCTAACTCTTATTACAGTATAATTTTATAATCGTTCAATTTCATTGTTAGTTTTTATTGATCCTGTGTCTAACTTGTAAGACTTTAGCATATGTATGTATAGAAAAAATAGTATGTACAGGGTTTGGAACTATCTGCAATTTCAGGCATCCCCTGAGGGTCCTGGAATGTACCCCAGTGCTGTGGTCCTCAGTCCTGCCTCTGCCCAGCTGACCTGACCAGTCCCACAGGGCCTGTTAGGCCACATGTCACCGTATGAGCTCCGCCTTCTACCCCTCCCTCCCCTCCTTCACGGAAAAATTGTCTCTCATAAATCCGGTCCCTGAGGCCAAAAGTTTCTGGTCAGTGGCCCGTTAGGAACCGGGGTGCACTGCGGAAGGTGAGGGGCAGCAAGGAAGAGCAAGTCCAGCTGTGTTCACCACGATTCCCCATCCTCCTCCCCGGCTTCGCCACCTGAGCTCTGCCTCCTCTCCCATCTCGCCCACACACATACCCTGTCCGGCTTCGCGGAAAAATTATCTTCCACGAAACCAGTTCTTGGGGCCAAAAAGGTTATGAAGACTGCTTGCCGCCTTTGTGGATAAGGGGAGACCAATGGTTTTTTTTTTTTTTTTATTCAGTTTGAGCTGCCATAAAAATTGCTATGGACTGGGTAGCTTCAACAGAAAACGTTTATTTCATCTAGTTTGGAAGGCTGGGAAGCCTGAGATCAAGGTCCTGGCTGATCCGGTGTCATGGTGAGGGCATTCTTTCCGTACCCACAAAGGCCTGACCTCCTAATGCCATCAGTGGAGGTGGGATTACAATATGTGACTTTGGGGGGCATGTAAACATTCGGTACGTGACACCTGTTTTAATCATGTAAATAGAGTCTAAATTTTTATTTCTACAAAATCTAGATAATTTAGCAAATGTTCAATGACTCCCGAAAAAATGGACTTGTTCTTAAAAGGTAGTTATAAAACCTTCCTGAAAATTTAAATGATGGCTGATTTTAAAAATGCATTAGTATGGAAATAGATGAGTTCATTATAAGAGTATTTGATAATGAGCAATTTGAGAACGCTGTTTCTCATTGGCCAGGTCACAAAGCTCATTTTACCTGAATGAGAATGGAATCAGCTAGGGATTCTACTATTCCCATATAAAATAAGTTATGCTAAATGAGGAATAATTTAAAATATTTAATTAACTTTTAATTAAAAGAATGTAGAGAACATTTTCATCAAACATTTATCCTAATGTATCTGCCCCATGCAAAATACAGGATGCTAGTTTTAAATAGCATGTAATTATAAGTTAGAAAAATCATAATATCATGTAAACTGAATTTGATGGGATATGGCATAATGAAATTTAGAATTACGGAAATTTACAAAGAAATTATCCCACCACATTCTAGCCTTACTCTGTGTGTCTGTTTATAGGAGGAATAAGAGGTAATACCCAATGGACAACTTGTTTTGTCTCAGTTACTCCATCTTCAAAATGAACTGATTGGACTTTATACCCTCAAAGGTCTTTTCCAGTTATAAAAGTGAGAGATTCTATGCTACCCTTGTGATACCTCAGTAAATATCACTAATCGAACATTGAAAAGCTCTAATTAAAGGAGAGATAATTAGGATCAAATTAGGATAATTTCTGTTCTAAATTTCTGAAAATCTTATTCCACATGACAATAATAAAACTGCTTTAAGGATATTAACTTCTTTGGTAATAATGTTCTCCTAATAGAACTCTTTTGTATGCAAAATAAGTCATCTTTCTCTTCACTTCTCTAAAATTTATGTAGTTTTTAAGGGGGTATTTTGGAGCCAAAAGGAGCCACAGGCCTCTCTGTACACATATTCTCCTTCATTCACAGGGAGAAAATGAGGGCAGGGAAGAAGAGCGATTCCTGCCTGTAGGCTGTGTGACAGAAGAGTGTAGGAGACTTCAGCTTCACCTTGACTCTGAGATTGGTTGATTTTTCTGATGTCACACATGAACTTATGTCCAGAGACCAATGAGTTTGGGAATATACAGTAGTCCCCCCGGGCTCATCTACCCGGACCAAGGTGGTTGATATCTACTTTTTCCTCAGCTTTGACCAAGATTTAGACAGATTTCTTCT
The DNA here is from genome assembly GCA_963574575.1 of Galagoides demidoff. NCBI lineage: Eukaryota > Metazoa > Chordata > Mammalia > Primates > Galagidae > Galagoides > Galagoides demidoff. The sequence continues at coordinate 190,345 of CAUYQV010120219.1, read as the reverse complement.
TGATCATTTGTTGCTGATATCCTTCTCCTTATAACTCTTGAGAAAACTTACAGTTGTAAATTCTTTCTCTACCCCTTGTAAATCTTCTCCAAGCTTCTTCACAGTTTTTTAACCTAGGAATGTCTTTCTCAAGGACCTGGGAGCCATAATTTTAAAATGTAATCATCCAGAAAGATAAAGCTCCTATCTTCTAGTCACTCAGGTAGGTAGCAGCTTAACTTCTATAAGCCCCAATGTGAAGACAGAGATGGCCTAATCACACTGACCAACATTTCTCTTAATGCCCTCCAGTAGTTTTTCACCAGATTATGTCAGCACTTAAAAACTCTTGATTTTTGTTTCAGTGGAAGTGGGTTAAGTTTCTCTCCCCTGTTGAAATAGTCTTAAATCATATTGCAGTATTCTTGAATAAAGTCTTCCTTGCCTGTTTAACTTGTTCAGTATAATTTTTCTTTTATGATCTTAAAGTGGAATAAAGTACCATACATACTAAACTCTAAAGCACATTGCCAGACATACCATAATTAATAAAAATTGGTAGGTGTCCAGTTTTGCTGCTATAAGTGACTATATACAGCAATGTTTGATTCTAATTCCTTAACTATGTGCATTACTGCCATTGCTTTTAAGTAAGTAATGCTATGATATACAGGGTGTCTATAAATTGGTGTGCAATTATATATATATATATATATATACACAAACACATAGTTGTTTATATATTTAAAACATATACATCTGTATGTTAAAGAATATATTGTACATATGAACACATACTCCTTTAAATTCAAGTTACTTCCTTTTTTAAAATTATTATAAGTACATAATAGTTGTATATTTTAATAGGCTACATATGATGTTTTGATGCAGGAATACAACTGAATTAATAAAATTAGGGTAATTGGGGTGCCCATCAGCTCAGGCATTTATAATTTATTTGCATTAGGAACCTTCCAATTTCACTTTTTTAGTTATTTTAAGATAGACCCTAACTTATTGTTGACTATAGTCACCTTGTGCTGTCACACACTGTGCATCTCAGCATTTAACTGTATTTTTGTGCCCATTAATAATCAAGTTCTTTCTTCCTAGCATCATAATAGTGTAGTACAATTACACAAGCACAGTGACTATTTTGTAACAACATTATCATAATAAGGAAGTGTATATAATATGTAATTTATTACATTTAACATATAATATATGTATAGCATATGTTAATTTGCTTAGTAATCATATCAACATGGCCTCTTTTGTTGAAGTTATAGACAAAGTAACATTATAGGTTTAAATTTTCAGAGGGACTTCTGTAAAGAGCAGCAAGAAATTTTAACGAGTTGGGAAGAAAATAAATAACATATAATAAAAGAAGTAAATGTCATGGCAACTTGGTAACATGATTTTTTCCAAAGAAATCTTAGGCACGTAGCTTTGGCTTTGACATTTAAGTGAAGAGTTATTCTAGTCATCTTTAAGCTAGTACTTTAAGGCCTACTCTAGTATAATACTGAGTGGGTGCAGCCAAGGCTACTTTAATGATCTTTATTATTTATGTAATATTGTACTTATAGTATCTCCCCCGTATAGCACTCACGTATGAAAATGGTGACAACTGACATTATCTAAGAGCATGCTTCTGAGACAATTGTCAGTGGTGGACTTGAAAGAGTGACTGTTTATAAGAATCAAGTTTCTCATTAAGCTTATTCTTCTAGAATGAGTCTGAAGTTGTTTATCACAAATCAATAACTGAATCCTGGGGTAAGTGATATATGTGGCTTAGGTTTTGTGAGTACTATATCCTCATCTGACTGAAAAACTACTCAATATTGTGGTTTGTTTGATTTCTTTTTCCCTCAAATTTGTTCAGGAATTAAGGATAACATGATGTTTTAGTCTGTGCTACGATAACAAAATATTTTAAACTGGGTAATTTATAGAGAAGACAGATCTATTTCTTATGGTCAATGGTGTCTGGTGAAGGCTGCTCTCTGCTTTCAATGTGGCCCTTTGTTTCTGGGTCTATACCTGGTGGAAGGAGCAAGGACAAGAGTACATGTCCTTCAACCTTGAACTTCTTATAAGGGTACTAATCCCATTCTTGAGGATAGAACCTTCATAACGTAATCACCTCCCAAAGGCACTTTCAAAATTGTTGCACTAATTCTTAATTTTCAGCATACATTTTGGAGGGAACAGCATCACTCCAATCATAGCAGCTAGGTAAACTAATGTATTTCCCCTGAAAATACAAAGGCTTTTTGGAAATTTCCCATAGAATGCACACCAAGCTTCCAGAAGGGATTAAACAGTTAGAGATCAAGTGTTTTTCTAAAAATGACTTGTAGCCTAGCACATATTGCACATTTTTTGGGGAAGAATAGACTAAATTTTAACCGTCGGAGTGTGGGTCGTGCTATGTATTACTCGCTGATAAATATATGAACTCCCTCTCCAGCTTTTCTTTGAAGCATTGCACTTAGGAACTCCTAATTACACAGTCTATCAGCTACGAGATATGGAATGACAACTTAAAGGCTTTCTTTCAAATTATGACTGCCATTTATTTTTTAAGTGATATTATTTATTATAGAACAGCAGACATTCACAGCACTTACACACTTCTTAAAACTGAAAGAAGGTCCCAAAGACCTTAATATCTGAAAACTTTTATGTATTATATCTCAGGCAAGCAAATGGAAGTTATAGTAGGTAGGTAAAGAGTATAAAAATGGAAAAATTAGCGAGTAGTGACTACACAGGGAAAAATGGCCTATAAAGACCACTTGAAGGATGTGAAACCCAACATCTAATGCATGCTAAGAGATTAGGATGGAAATGTTTCCTCCGAAAATGAAGATAGTGTGATGGGTGGCAATTGGAGTAGGCAGGGAATGCATTGCGAAGCCCTATAGTGATGTATGGAAGGAATTTGGAAGTTGAAGGTTCTGAGTTTCTGTATACAGTTCACAATGTTGCTATCCCCTTCAGTTCTGATTAGTTCACCTATCCGCGTGATACTTTATAGGATTTGGACATGAGTGGAAGTTTTAATGAAGTGTTTCTGGACATTTTTTATATTCTAAATGTTAGAAATGTGTTAATTAGCAAAAGCATTGTGTATTATTTATTATAAAAATGCAATAAACTGTGTTAACTCATTTGAAGTATGCCATGAGGCATCAGAGAGCCTCTCCTCTAAGCAAAGACAGAGTGAAAACACCATTGCTTTTAGAATCAGCTCTTTCTGAGTTATCTTAACTATAAGAATTCTACTTCCATTAACATTGTTGATTTATCTCCTTGGAGCTTAATTCTCCGATTTTTGAATGTGAATACTAATAGCAGCATGTGAGTATTAATTTCAGAGACGTATATTCCTAAGGCAGAGGACAGAGATAATCAAAACACCGCAAGCTGACTTTTTTCCGTAGGTCGTCAAACTAGTAAATGTGATACCTCGGGTTAAGGCTGGCAACGTTCTACAGGAAGCTCTTTATAGCTTTCTATAAATTAGTCTCCCACAAAAAAAATCAAGGAAATTCTGCACAATGAATTTATGTTGTTGTCTAATTCTGCTCTAAGATGTGTTAGTATTAGTATTTACTAATTGTGTGAGTAAATAATCTTATTAAAGGAAGGAACAATGTAATGTGTATTTTTTACTGAGGTTCCTTAAGAAAATTTAGTATGCAAATTTTGCTTTTTTATTCTTTTATTTTGTTCCAACCTCCTGATGTTCTTTGCCTGTGTTAACTTTTTCAGCCTTAACTTTCAGAGAAAAACGTGGAACTAGCGGTGCTGTCGGTTCTGTCCCGATTGCATCATTGGAGAGGAATATTGGAGATTTTCCCCCTTCCAGAAAAAAGTCCTGTGTGTGACCCTTACATGTTTAAGTTATAGCAAACACTACTGGTTAGCTGTTGCAGTATCATTTCCGAATCTGTTCTCCTACCTACATTATGGAAGTCTGTGGATACCATTGGCCAGTGGATTGTAAGTAGAAGTCTGCTTTACTGTTTCTAGAAAACTTTTGTTCTCTTGACAGAGACACTGCTGTCCCTTTGCATTCTTTCTTCCTACTGAAAATAGTCACATTGACAGGATCAGTGAGGCATCCACTCTGAAAAATTAAAGCCTTTAAATCAAATGCAACAGCTAACTTGTTATATAGTTATTATGTAAACAAAAATAACCTACACCCCATTTGTATAAGCTAGTAAATGGTGTGCTATCACCTGTTGCTAAAAACATTTCTATCTTGTGCACTTTGTCCTTAGTCTATTTGGGCTGCTATAACAAAAGGCACAAACAACATAGTTTTTAAATAATAGAAATGTATCTATCACAGTTCTGGAGGCTGGGAGATTCAGGATTGGGGTGCCTACATGGTCTCCATGCTGTTTCTGGGGAGGAAGTCTTCTCTCTGCAATCTCACACAAGTGGAAGGGTCTGTCTAGCTCTCCAAGGTATCTTTTATAAGGTTGCTAATTCCATACAAAGTTTCCTAGTCTGTATATGATACTATATACAATACCAAAGGCTGAGTAATTTATAACATAAAGATGTTTATTTGGCTCATAGTTCTGCAGTCTGTACAAGAAGCATGGCACCCCAGAATCAGTATCTGATGAGAGTTCCAGGACACTTCCACTCAAGGGAGAAGTTGAAGGGGAGCGAGGATTTGGAGCCATCACAGCACTGTGGGAGAAGTGGCAGGCTCTTTTCAACAACTGGATCTCCTGGAAACTAACAGGGAGGGCTCACTCACTGCAATGAGGATGGTACCAAGTCATTTATGAGGGTCCTTCCCAGACACCTCCCATCAAGCCTCACCTCCAACACTGGGTATCACACTTCAACCTGAGATTTGGAGGGGCCAAACACACAAAACTATAGCATGATAACACTGATTACTTTCCAAAGACCTCATCGCTTAGTGCCATTACATGGGGGATAGGTTTTCAACATAAAGATTTTGGAGGACACAGCACTTAGACCGTACCACTTGTTCATGTCATTTTTACATTCTAGCCAAGAGTCTCCTCACATATAAAGGCACGAATCATATAACATAAACTACAGTGGCACTTCTGGCTTCAAGTATTTTGATTTCTACTCTGTCGTATTTGCTCTGATCAGACTGTGAGCACTAATTGGGGATTGAGAAGACAACGCTAATCAAAAGATGAATTTCATTTTCGGTTTTGCCTGTCGCATCTCTCTCCACTCGGGCCCAGTTATAATAAATACTTTTGAATTGGGTTGCTAAAAATTAAATAAGAATAATTATTTTAACTCCCCTGATGTTTCTTTCAGTACCATATCTTATAAATTGATCATTATGTGTGAGGTAATAGAAAGAAATATCCTGCAAACAAAACACTTTTTTTTTTTTTTCTTTTTGAGACAAGCCTCCCCTATATTGCCTGGGCTAGAGTGAAGTGTTAGGGTAAGCCATCACTTAGACACGAGCAGGGTGGATGGTGGCTATGGTAAGGCTATTGTAGACCAGCTTGGGTTGGGCTAACCTGGGTTATATGGGAATGGGGCTAATTGCTAATTGAGACCTTGCAGATGGGTTGTTTTGGGGGACCAATGAATGTCCCTGGGACTTTCTGATGTGTATAGTTATGAGTTGTTATGAGAACATGTTTTGGGAACAGAGTTGATCAAACCATGGGAATTTCCAAAAAGGAGAATATACCTCTCAAAAGTTGTGTATAGAATCCTGTGCCATGCTTCCTCAGAGCCTAGAGTCACTTGGACAGGGCCCAGTTTGTGATCCAAACTGTTAAACTTTTCCTTTCTTGCTAAAACTGCACTTTTGTTTCCTTCATTTATTTTGGTGACAACTTTGAACCATCAATGTCCTGTCCCAACATTTTGAGGAGCCACCCAGGAGAAGCTCTTGTTTAAACTTTGGCACTCTGCTTGCTTGGCCCTGATTGCCCTGTTCATTTGCTCTGTTGATTCAGGACCTGTAACCATTCTTGTGGACTGGGATTCAAGAACCTGGGAACATGGGGACCTAACATCTGGTATCACCCCTAATAAAAGTGTGATCACAACTCACTGCAAACTTAAACTCCTGCTGTCATACTATCCTCTTACCCCAGCCTTCTGAGGAGCTGAGACTCAGTTACATACTACCCACCTTTCCCCTTGGTTATATATTTTTTAATTTTATGTAGAGATGAAATCTTGCTACGCTCCCTAGATAGATCTTAAACTTCTGACCTCAAGTTAACCTCTTGCGTTGGCCTTCCAAAGTGCTGGGATGGCAAGTGTGAGCCATTGCCCCTGGCTGGAAAACAATTTTTATAAAATAATCTTTGCCCTCATCTTTGAGTAAGTTTAAACAATACATATATAAACTTAATCAAAAATGGAAGTATATACTGTACATATTCCTTTCATGTCTCAAACTCTGAATAATTTATTCTTTCTAGTTAATCACAGAGATTAAAAAAATAGCAGGGGCTGTTGGAATAACATTACCTACTTGATTAGAGAAGATATAGCAGAGAAGTTTCTATATGATATCTCTGCTATAATAATTAGGTTATCCTGCATGCAACTCTGTTATCTCTATTACCAAAAGAGTAATGATTATGGATTTACAGGAGTGAGAAAGCAGACCAAAATGAAGGAAGAAGAGATTGAATTTGAAGCACTGACCTTGTTGAGGTGAAAAAAATGAATTCTTAATTGGGTTCTCTTGGCTAAATACCAGAAAAAGCTGTGCAATGTGAAAAAAAAGTAAGGAAGAATATGAACAGATATAATGACTTATCTATGAAAGGCAGCTGTCTAGGGCAAAAGCAAAATGCATTTGCCATGTTCCAAGTAAGAGATCAAGTATGGGTCTAAAAATCTAAAAATGATTGACGGAGTTGACGTGAAATATACAACATGCTAAAAAAATAAAGACTGAATCAATCAAGATCCTGAAAAAAGTGCAACAACTCCATAACTCATTAATCTCGATCCATTGTACTTGGCCTAAATTTGGCTGATGCTCAAATTTCAAGGTACAGCCTCTCCTATGAGACATCATGGGTGCTTTTCTCACCACTGAGATCTGCACGTATCTGAGGAAAACAGGCACCACAAATCCCTTCTCTTGAAGAGTCAGCTCCAAAGAGCTCTTTTATTTGGGGGGTAGGGAGGGGCAGGCGTATAGTTTTGATTTTGTTTGTGGAGTTTTATAGTTCATCACAGGGTGAATTCTATCCTTCTGCCCCTCTTGGCATATCTCCTTGGACCTAAGATAGGCATTTAGGTTTTACTATAGGTATTAAAACCTCTTCCATAATAAAATCCTTACATTGAATAAGATAGATAGATAGATAGGTAGATAGATAGATAGATACATACATACATACATAGATAGATAGATAATACATGCAGAAAGATTTCTTTTTTCTTGAAGGAGTAGGGAGTGTGAATATAAGACACACAGAGAAGCTCAACAGCGCTGTGATGTAGCATAATAACACAACGAGAAACTGCGGTAAGCAGAACCCGTGATTAAATAGAAGCTGCGGTGTACAGGGAGAAAACAACTACAAGTGAAGCTGGAGGTGGCTGAGTCACCCTCGTGGTGACTCATTAGATTTAGGTTATCTAGAATGACATTTCAATTTCTATGTGGTGTGACTGTACAATCCTTAATAGAGTTTCTTGTCTTCTTTACTTCCACCATACGTCTTTACAGTGTTTCCCTAAATACATCAACTAGAAGGTGGTTCCACAGCCTGAAAAAAAATTTAAGATTCATTTTGCAAACAGAAATTCTTAAACGCTGATCCGGGTGTAAAATTTTCCCTGATGATCAATTGTACTGAGACTCCAGGCCAACACTGAGCTTTGCCAAGATATGAAAAGGGTTTACTTGTCTCTGATGTTTGTTGTTTGTTCTGTTTGGTTTGTTTTTGGAGAGTCGTATTTGTTTTCTTATCTTTTCACAAATTCTATGTATGCAGCTATAAGCAAGCCACAATATTTTCACCGTATTTAAAGCAGAAAATATAATCAAGACTTGATTAGTAATACTGATTCCTGACTCTTAAGTTAACAAAACTATCATTATTTGAGGATTCAAGTACAGAACTTACAGCAAATGGTATAATGTCCCTCCAGTCTGTCATCCGTATCATCCTCTAAATGCAAGTCACTTTCATTATCTGTCTCTCCTACATGCTCATGCGAAGACGCTCCCTATATCTTCTAGTCTGGTTTAATCATTCACGACAGGCTTCCTTGCCAACCCATTCCACTGAGCCATCTGGCATACCCCTGTGCCACTGAAAACAAAATCAAACAACACAAAACCCATGAAATCAGCATGTTCACTGAGTATTCTCTACTTTAAATAAAATCTCTGTCCCTCAGAGGTACCAGGGTGCTTACAAACATATTAAGTGATTAGAGAAAAGGCATTCTTTCGTTCTATATATACAGAGAAATCCAGGGTGGTGGAGAAGGAAAGGGGTAATGGCATTTTCAGTTTATTTCTGGTCATTCTTACTCTTTCAGAATGATTCCCTTTCACACTCATTCAAATACCTTTCCTTTGTAGGATGACCAACCATCACTGCCTGAAATTGAAAGCTTTGCACCCTGGGAAACTTCTCAGTTACAGACAAACCAGGACAACTGATTACCCTACTAGACCATCAAGTAATGTCACCTTATGTCCCCCTTGTTCCTCTGATTCTTGCTGTGATGGAACAACACAGTCAAGCACGGCTTCTACTTCTACTGTTTGACTGAAACTCCCAAGAGTTCCAAAGTCTCCATTTGATGACATACTCTCTTTTACTGGTTAATGAGAAAAAATTCACTGATGGTTTTATTTCTGTCATTCAGGCCACCGTCAAGCATTTCGGAATCTCCTCTGACACTTGTATTTAAATTTCGGAATTCCCCTTCCCAGCATTGGCCTTACTCTTTAGTCCTTATCCTCCTCACTCTGATATCTCCTTCATGCATGGACTTGTTTCATTCCCTTGGATTTAATTATGAATTACATATGAAGGATCCTTACACCTATCTCACATTGGAGCTCCCCTATTCATCATTTTGCTGTTGGAGATTGCCATTAGACATTCCACATTCACCTTAGTAGGTCTCAAACTGAATCATAATCTTTCTCCTGCTCTTCTATTTCTTATTTTGGTGAAAAATGGAAGTATTCACTGAAAGGCTGAAGCAAGAAAACTGTGACTCATTCCAGTCTTCTCCCTCAGAGCCACCATCTCCACCCTCCTACCCCAGACACGGTGTGGAGTTTTAAACAGTCTACCTCATTAGTATGTTTCTTAGATGCCACCTTCATTTATATAACTTACTATTAAGCTATCATATATTTGAAAGTGAAAAGAAGAGGTTTCTAATCAAACTGGTGTGGTTTTCCTTAGAAAGAGATCCAAAAAAGTGTGTGTGTGTGTGTGTGTGTGTGTGTGTAAGGGGGAGTCCACTAGAGTTATTAACAACTGTCATTCAACTTGACCTAACCTTTCAAGTAGAACTACCTTGTGCTGACTTCAGATTATTTGTACAGTGTTGTTCCAACTGTCTTAATCAGAAAAGCATAGAATTTTTAGAGGGAGGGAGAGGAAGAGAGAGGGCATTGAGAGAGAGAGAGAGAAAATAAAAAGATAGAGAAAGAAAGAAAGAGAAAGAGAGAGATCTATTTTAAGGAACTGGCTCACACAATACAAAATCTTCAGGGCAGGCTGCCAGGCTGGAGACCATGACAATCTGGAGGCAGAGTTCCTTCTTGCTCCGGGGATTTCAGTCCTTTCCTGAAGCCCTTCAACTGATAGTGTGAGACCTATTCAGATTGGTGGGAAGCTATCAGCTTTGCACAAAGTCTATTGATTTGAATGTGATTTAAATCTAAAAAAATGCCCTCATCCAGATTGGTATTTGATCAACTATATAGGAATCATAATTTAGCCCAGGTGAAATAAGTAATTAGTCATCTATGTTTTGCTTCAACCACCTTTAGCTTCATTATCTGCTCTTCCTGCCCACTAGCTGGCCCAGAATGAGTCATTCTATGTCATAGATCCTTTTCGTCACCCTACCTAGCGCTCCCTTATTATGGGCTATTTCCCTATCATCTTCTATAGATTACTGCACCACTTTGCTGACAAAAAAAACAGTTCTTTTGTCCTGCTCTACATATTTTGGTCATATAAATATAATCCTCTTTGTACGTGTCTCCGTGAACTCTGTATTGCTTGAGAACAGGTATCAGCTCTTCTGCAACTTAGGACAGTGGCTTAGGACAATTCTTCCTTCAGCCTTAGGACAGTGGCTTTCAAACAGTTGACCATGAAAATAAACTTTTCCATGTATCTACTCTTGTGAGGCATTGTGCTAGTTTCTGTTGAAACGAAGATGAGAAATGTAGAACTTGCTTAAAAGAGAACACATAAATTGTTGAGCTCTGCATAGAAATGAATTATTATGAAACAGGAGCTTATACCGCCCCTGATATGTGATAAAGTAGCACATGCGTGAAAGAGTATTAGAAGAAAAGCCTAAATGTCCCCACATGTAGAGGAAGTTTGTCGTTTGTGTTTTGTTTGTTTTTATTTGTTTCTTAGTACATTCTGTTTTATTCCTTTGGTGATAAAATTTGATAAATTTTAACACTAATTCATGGGGAAAAATTACAAAATTTTTCCCAGATTCAATTTCTCCACCTGCTAAAGGGAATAGTAAGAAGAGTGTAATAAAACTATACTGTAACAAAAATGAACAAAGGAAAGCTTTTTTTTTTTTCCTTTCTGGCTATAACAAATCTTTTTTACTCTTTAAAGTGCATAATTAGGGTAAAAAAATTCTGTCAAAAAACTGTTTTTGGAGGACAAGTGTGGAGGCTGACACCTGTGATCCTAGCACTTCGGAAGGCGGAAGCTTCTGGATTTCTTGAGCTCAGGAGTTTAAGACCTGACTGAACAAGAGTGAGACCCTGTCTCTACTAAAAATAGAAAAACTAGCCAGGTGTGTGGTAGGCACCTGTAGTCACAGCTACTCAGGAGGCTGAGGCAAGGGGATCACTTGAACTCAAAAGTTTGAGGTTGATGTGAGCTATGATGCCATAGCACTTTACAAAGAAGGACAGAGTGAGACTTTGTCACCAAAAACAAAACAAGAAAACAAAAAATAAAAATAAAAAAAACAACAATTTGTTGAATGAACAGTCTCTTCTAATGAAAAATATTTTAAATTATATACATATTATACATAGAAAACATTTAAATATTATATATAGAAAATTATTAAATATAGAAATCTTTCTTCTTGTGGTGCTTTCAGGCAGTACAAATGTCATTTAGTATTTGACAACAGGGAAAGACATGCTTGAAATTAGAAGTGCTTCTTTTGAATTTGTAGTGACTTTCAGGTACTCTGAAACCCATCTCTCTGTCTCCAGATGGAGTTGTTCTTTAACCTTCCTAAACAGGTGGCTATCAGTATTCTGCCTTCAGGGAGGGTTCCATTAGAGTTACTAACAATTGTCATTCAATTTGCCCTAACCACTCAAGTAGAACTATCTCATGCTGACTTCCACTTATTTTTAGTGTTCCAATTGTCTTAATCAGAAAAACAGGATTTTTAGTTGTGATTGTTTGGTGAGAGAAGTGAATTCTGTAAACCTAAAAACAAATTCTATAGCTTCTATTTTATTTCATTTTTCTTCTACTTAATAGGGCAAAATGTTAATCTGCTTTCTCTATACAGATATTTCCAAATTGTGCAACAAAATAAAAATAACTGAGTGTCTATTTCATGATCTTAGCTTTAACTTAGATTTCCCAGGTAAGTATTACCTTGTAGAAAACCAGAGTAAAAATAGACAAATAAAATGTAGAATATTATGTAATGTGTACGCTACATATAAAATGATGATAATCCATTAAGTTATTGGAATTTTTTTAAACACAGAGTTTCACTCCATCACCATGGCTAGAGTGCAATGGCATCATCATAGCTCACTGCTACCTCAAAGGCCTGTGCCCAAGTGATCCTCTTGCCTCAGACTCCTGAGTAGCTGAGACTGTAGGTATGTGCCACAACACCTGGCTAATTTTTCAGTTTTTTGCAGAGACATGGTTTTGCTCTTGCTCAGGCTGGTTTTCAAGCTCCTGACCTCAAGCAATCTTCCTGCCTCAGCCTCCCAAAGTGTAAAAGTAGTTTTAAAATAAACTTGTATTGGATACATACTATTTCTTTTAGTGCCCTACCATTTATTGAGAAGAGGAATTTAACGCCATTATTTCCTTTATGGTTCTAAGATTTCTTTATTTATAATAACAACAACAACAAAAATGGGTTAACAGTTTGCCACGAAAAGAAAATAACAAAAGACACATAGATGACCGGTTATTTTTAGAAGAACTTTTATGTAAGCTTTACAGATGGCAATCTGTGGAGAAATGGAAGATGGTACAGTTTGAAATACAATAGACACATTTAAATTCCAAAGATAGCACATTCTATTTCATTGAAAGCATTGAAAATTGATGGTGCAAGTGCAGTAAAAACGCAATTAACTGATAACTGATTTGCCTGGAATTTTAATTAGCTATATTCCCTCCATATTTGATTTTTAGAAAATAATAATAAATGAGAAGGAAAAAGCCCTCACTGATAGGAACTTAAGCAACACCTTTCATCATGCCTTTTTCCCATTCAAGCAGTTAGTCTCCCTGACTTTCAATTTCTTCTGACCAATAATCTTGCATCTTTCTAATTTCCACCTGCCAATTAGAGTTATCTTGGGACATACACATCTCTTCTATCTCCAGTCTGTTTAAACATTTGAAGACTGCACAAGCTTCTAAGAGGTAAGCCACATTTCCTTGACATGACCTGCAGCTCCATCACGGCCAGCAGCCCACCTTTCTCTCCATCATTACCTTAAAACACAATTCACCTCTCCTTCCCCTCTGACTGCTCTGGCCTTCTGTTCCTTTCTGCATTATGTTCGTGCTCAATCCTGCCACAGAAGTGTGTTATCTTCGGGAAATCTCTTAGTCAATATCTCAACATTGTACATCATTGTAAATACATTTAACACATGAGCAGATTCCAGCTTAATGTACCCTTCCTTAGGGAAGTTTTTCTGACACTATCACTCAGCCAAACTCTATATTATCTATTTAGCACATACTTGTCCTTCATAATAGTTATCATATTTGGAATTTAACAAATATTTTGCGGTTATGTCATTATTATACATACTTCACTTTAATAACTCCTCAAGGGTATCCACATACATTATGTTTGTGATAGGATCTCCAGGCCTTAGCACAGTATTTTGGTACATAGTAAGAGTTCAGTAAAAATTAGTTGGATGAACACATACTAGATTTATTATATAAAGAAATAGAAATCTTCAGAAATAAATTAAAGCTCTTGTGAGTTGTTATGAATTTAAGATACATTCTACTACATGTTTGAGATCAGAATGGAAGTTCCTCACAATGCTCTATCCAGACCGATTTATGGAACCAACTTTCATACACTGCCAGGAAAACCAGCAGACACCTATGCCTATCCCCTTAACCAACTCACACAAAATTTAATAGTTAAGAAAAATGCGTAAGACTTAGGAAAGTGCATTATTGCATAATTTCTGAGTTTCAAAAGAACATAGAAATGGATTGCTTTTATAGAGAAGGTCAACAGGCCCCAGGAAAAAAGGTACAAAGAAATAGCGTGATGGATGAGGTGAGAGGTGAGTGTGAAGGGAAGGGGGGTGAGACATGAGCGTGTGGCCCTGACACCGCGAATCAACCAGCACTGGCTGATGCCTGCATCCCTCTCCACATACACATTTGGACTCTGTAAGACATTGAGCTTAAGTATTAATATCTGCAGAAATGATTTTGAAGGGAGAGTGATATATTATTTTGTGAGTTTCCATTTCTATTTCAGAAGACCAAGAATTATGTAAATTTGTATTTTATGGAAACCAAGCAATAAAGACCACTTGGTAAGCAGTCACAGAAAAAAAGAAAGAAAGAAAGAACAAATTAGCATTCTTAACACTTTCCTGTAGATCTTGTGACAACTCTATAAGGAACTTTGAGAAGTGGTTTGGGTAAGGTAGGTGAAATCCCATCTAGAGCAGGTAATGACCATCTCCATGGTTATCACTGTCTATCAGTGGTATAGATATTCAAAAAAAGCAATAGCATGGAATATCTATGCAAGGAAACCTGTATATAGAATGACAGAAACAAGATCATTTGGGCCTTTTGACTTGCCCTGTACCCTCCTAGAAATAGCTTCATTGGTCTGCCACAGAAGATAGTTAGATATACAGTTATACATAAACATATATACATATGTACTCATACAAACATATATATAAATACATATAGAAATAGATGCAAAAATCAATATAAATGCATATCCATTGAGAAAAAGGATGAAAAGCCCTAATAAAATTGAATAAGTCTTAAGTAATATTGTTTTATATATGCCACATATATGACTGAATGTTTATATTTTTTTCCTTTTATTAAGTCATATCCATATAGAGCATGAATATATTTATGCTTTTGTGAAGTACAATGTGCTGATTTTTTTATACAATTTGGAATGGTTATATCAAATTAATTAATATAGTTTTCACCTCATTTACTTAATTATTATTTTAAGACATGTATATTCTATACTTGGTAGATTTGACTTGTCCCCTTACAATATGCTCCATAGGTGTGGTCCCACCACTTACCCTCCCTCTATCAAACCTCTTCCCTACCCCCCCACACTTCTCTCCTTCATTCTAGGCTACAGTTGTGATCTACCTTTCGTAAGAAAATGTGAGTAATTATAAATTGGTTTCATAAAAGTATTGAGTACATTGGATACTTTTTCTCCCATTCTTGAGATACATTATCAAGAAGAATATTTTCCAGCTCCATCCATGTAAACATAAAAGAGGTAAAGTCTCCTTCTTTTTTAAGGCTACATAGTCTTCCATGGTATACATATACCACAATTTGTTAATACATTCATGGGTCAATGGGCACTTGGGCTCCTTCCATGACTTGGCAATTATGAATTGAACTGCACAATCTGGTGCAAATATCTTTGTTGCGAAGTGATTTTTGGTCTTTTGGATATATACCTAGTAGAGGAATTGCAGGATCAAATGGCGGGTCTACTCTTAGGTCCCTGAGTGTTCTCCAAACTTCTTTCCAAAAGGAACATTTATTTCATTCATTTGTTTACTCAAGTAGTATTTTTAGATTGACAACTGATAGAAAACAGATGAGACGAAGACTTCATCCTTATGGAATATCTACATATAAATCAAAATGTTCAAAATTGCTATATGAAGCATGATAAATACTGTGAGAATTAAGTCACTGGTAGTTCAGAGCAAAGAGTGTCTTCATCTAATAGAAATGATCAGAAAATTTTCATTGAAATAACAATTAATTGGCACTGGAAGAATGACTATAATTAGTGAATACAAAATGGATCATCAATGAATTTTTTTTTTACAGTAGTGAAATTCTTTCTTCAAATATAATTCTTCCTTCAATAGGTTGTTGAAATAGAGCAGAATTTGAATGGTTGAGAACCCCACCACTACAGACTCCAGACATTTCCATAAAATCTAAATGGGTCTCATCTAAACACTGCTTTTGCACACAGAAAGAACAAAGAAAAAGTTTGGTACGACATGTCTTAGGTTATAGGTTGATAGCTATTTAACAACAAAATAAAAGGTAGAACTTAGGTTTCTTGACAGCTGCTTAGAATAGAAAGCATTAAAAAAATGGGGTTCGTGATTCAAATAGTTGGCAATACTCTTAACCCTGCCACTTGCTTACTGTACACTCTTAAGTACCATACAAGGTTGGACAATTCAGTTTGGGAATTCATTCTAGAAAAAGTGTTAGATACCTTGTTGCTGAATATCAATTTGGTAACCTTCGAAGTACTCTCCTGGGAAGCTGTGCGTCATCACCAGCATCTAGTTCACCCTTCAAAGAACTCAGAGCTCAATGTTCTTATTTGATAAATCAAAATATTGTCCAGTAGTGTCTGAAAACATCCAATATACATCCTGGAACATAGAAGAAAGCTACACATTGTTGTAAAAGTTCCCTGTGTGTAACCCTGACTTCACATGTGAACTCCGACACCAATAAACGTTTTCTGAAATGATCTGGGTCATTATATGCTAGCTTATTACAACAGGTTTCCCTTTATTATATCAATTCAGTTTGACTCTTTATACTGTTGCCAGAATTTCCCTCCATGCCAAGTCCTTGATCTCAGTGACTTAAAGAGTAAACCCAGGGACCATGGGCGTAAGAGACAGGGTAGAGTTTATTGACAGGAAAAGGGAACAGAGGAAAGGGAACAGAAGGAAAGAAGGGAACAGAGTCTCCAGGCAGTGGCAGTGGAGGGAGGAATCCTAGTGGGAAGCATCCGTGGGCCTTTCATCTAGGCTTCATATACTGCCTGTGAGCAGGGGCTTCTTGGGAAAGTATGTCACATTTGTCCAGGGCTGGGAGACAGAAAACATTCTGCCATGTTGATTAGCAGGTGAATGGACAGGCAGATGAGTGTGGTCTTACCAGTCTGCGTCCCAAG
Organism: Galagoides demidoff; assembly: GCA_963574575.1. Classification (NCBI taxonomy): domain Eukaryota; kingdom Metazoa; phylum Chordata; class Mammalia; order Primates; family Galagidae; genus Galagoides; species Galagoides demidoff. Next base: position 173,701 of record CAUYQV010120219.1, on the reverse strand, counting down.
GGAGGCAGCAGGGTGTGTGTTTTCAACTCCAGGGGTACTGTCCAGATGAGAACAGGCTGCTTTTCTCTGATCTTGCTTGATTTGGTCCAGAGTATGTGTGTGTTCAGCTCGGAATGGGGAAACCCTATTTCAGTACCACTGATGATTTTGTGCTGCAAAGTTAAATCTTATCATTTCTTAAAAAAAATGAAACTGAGCAAATTTTGAGGAGAGCTGAAACTAATGACAATACCATTGGGAGCTTGCTTAGAGTGATTAGGCGTGTGGAAAGTAGCGATTTGCTGGCCTTAAATATTCACAGGTATAAAATCTGGTTCTATGCTCAACTAAAAAAAATTATGAAACTCCAGAAAATTGGTTTAAAAGAGAATATCTCATGGTAAGTTCTCATGGTAAGTTTAAGGTATTAAAAAAAAGCAGAAATACTATCCATTTAAAAGTATGTGAACATAATGGTCAGAAAAAAAATCAGTCATCCAAACACACGAAGAGGCATCCAGGTATACAGAATGTTTATTCAGGGAGCTTTACATGGATTTTTCTGCATGACGAAAAAAACCTAATTTTAATATTCTCTTGACAATTTTCTCAAAATGTGAAGAAGATTTTAACAAATCTCATCTCAAAATTATCCTTAAAATATTTTTAATTTTTACATAAAATTGTAAGAATATTTGTCTGGAAAAATTAAAATCCATTATTTTGTTCTGTGAAATATTGCTTCAAACAAGCCAAAAGAACTAAAATTGAACAGATAGATTAATGTATAAAACTAAATATGCATTTGGATATTTTAACTAATACCATATCTCTTGCACCCACCTACACAGCCACGCACAGATATATCACTTGTACGTATATTAATGCATACACATACCCATAGTAACTAGGTTTCTTGCTTGGTTTTTATAATTTCAATATTAATGTATGTGTCCAGGAAATGTTAGGTATAATTGTAGAAAATGAAAGTAGAAAATGAATTCATTCACACCTAAATTAATCCTGATTAATATGCAATCATTGGTTCCCTTTCAACCTGGTGTCATGACCAAAGACCCGACGGAATTAGAAAAGGCAGATACTGTGGACATGTTAGTCCATTTTTTGAGTTGGAACCTACATCGGATAACTCCATGAAGACAGGTTGAGTGATTATTTTTATTCTGAGAAAGAATTTCTTTCGAACATTTGTTGATCCGTGATTTTAGTCAGATGCTTGGCTGCCCAAGGAGACAGACAACTAAAGGTCTTGGGGTATACAGAGTAGTCGCTTCTCCTTCAGTAAGACTGAACAAATCTTATAAAGTATAATTACCATGGTCAGTCTTTTACCTGTCACCTATGTGAAATGTAATCATTTTTGGTGAAGGTGCAGCTAAGAAAGCGCTTAGTTTCACTTGATGAAACTGAGATAGAAACAAATCAGAAATAACACAAAACAAAACTGATGCCTAGGACTTGGAAATCTCTTACGGTAGTTTGAAACTGTTTTTTAACCTTTTCTAGTCTCAGTTTATTTTTCTTTTATTACAAGCATATGAAGAACTGTTCAACCTTACTTTAGAGACTTGGCATTAGAATAAAGTGTGTTAATATTTTGGGATGTATTGAAGAGTATAAAGTGTCATACAACTGTACTTAACATCTCTAAGTGAAAGAAGACGGTTCTATTGTACTTAGCACACAACAGACCACTCATAAAGAATTGTTTTCTGTTTAAAGGTATGTGGCAAACTGGAGCATTTTCTGAAGTAAATATCAGAAGAGTAAAAGATCTAACTAAGTCACAAAAGGAGAAAGCATTGTGGCTGGCAAAGAGTGAGGTAAAGTGGTTTATAATAGTTGGTTACAGAGATGGAGATTGAACCAAATGGTCAGTAGTTACAGGAAAGACATTTTCCAAATTAAAATAAATGCGTTTGAATAAAAATCATCTAAAAGTTGAATCAGCTGCTTTAACAGGTGGTAGCTTATTGGCATGCTTGGAGATTATAAGGCTAAATTGCCACCTGCCAGAAAAGCAGAACAGAGAATTGAAACCTTAGATAGTAATCAGCTTGTATAGCCAATGTGGTCTTTGCTATTCTGAATCTGAAACATTGTTGGGGAAGGCCATGATCATCCTTACATTACTCATAGTTTTGGTAATCTGTTACTGTGTAACAAACCATCCAAAAGCTTGTTGATTTAAAACAATAATTTTTTACTTCTTTTAATTTTGTGAATTGATTGAGAGAATCGTCAGCCTACAATTCAAAGTATTGGAAAGGCTAGATGGTTCGAAATGACCTAACTCATATAGCTGGCAGTTAGTGATGGCCGGTAGCTGGGAGGATCAATTTCTTTTATGTGACCCCTGCACATATCTTTTTCCTCACACAGGATATAATGGAGTTTCAAGAAGGTGTTTTCCAACAGGTTGAAGTAGAAGCTGTAGGTATCTTAAAATCCAGCCACCATTATTTCTTTGACCCCCTGAATATTCTTGAAGTCTGCTATTGAGTCACACAGCCATCTAGATTCACTGTGTCAGGGAATTGCTCCAGGACTTCAATTCCTGCAGTGGAGAGTTATTGGAGTTATCTTGAATATTGGCTTCTGCGATCAGTTGTAATGGAAGGGGAAGGTAGTGACAGACACAATTTTAAACAGATATTTTCATAATTACCTGTAGAATCTGTCAGGTACGTTTTGCTATTGAATATGCTCCTCAAAGATTCCTTAATTTGAAAATATGAAAAGACAATTTTACTAGCCAGAAAGATAGGCTTTAGAAGTGGGAAGAACCAGACTTGAGAATTCAATAGAAATTAATATGCTCATTCGTCTATAAGCTATTGCCCTACTATAGGGCAACAAAGTAGGCCGGAAATTATTGTAATGAATTAAAATATTCAAACGTAAGCTAATTCATGGATATCAGAGCTCCACTCTGTTGACTTCCAGATTTTGGTCAAATATACAATGTGAGAGAAAGCCATTTAGTACAATTTAACAAATAACAAGCACTTAGTAGATATCAAACATGGGACTAGTTACTGGGGATAACATCACGTGCCCAATACAGACTTGCCTTCGAGAAACTTCTGGAAAATTGGACAGCAGGCTGGCAGGTAGATAATATAACAAAATTTAATAAATAATATTAAAAGAAAGTTATATAAAGTGCTACAGAAAATACAGTTGAAGTAGCCTCAGAGGTGAGGTGAGAGAGCTCTTCTTTGAAAGATCAATATGCTTTTCTTCCTAACAGTGAAAAAAGGGACAAATAGAAACAACTGACTTTTTTTTTTTTTTTTTTTTGAGACAGAATCTCACTTTGTCACCCTTAGTAGAGGCAGCCTCAAACTCTTGGGCTCAGGTGATTTTCTTGCCTCAGCTATGCCTGGCTATTTTTAGAGATGGGGTCTTGCTCTTGCTCAGGCTGGTCTTAAAACTGTGAGTTCAAGTAATCCACCCACCTCAGCCTCCCAGAGTGCTAGGACTACAGGTGTGAGCCACCATGCCCAGCCAAGAATTGACTTCTTATTTGCTTGTTTTGTACTAGATGCTGTGATGGTGGTGTTTATTAATTATCTATTTTGCTTTTTAAAGAATTCCTACGAAGCAAATGTTACAATGCCCGTTTTATAAAAAGAAGAAATGGGTGAAATATCTTACCCAAGGTTAAACATATCAAAGGACTCTGATTCCAAAATCCATAGTCTATTTATTACCCCACATTGCCAGATACTAATAAAAAAACACACTGAATTTTAAGCATTTTCTGAATAGTTATTACTCCTGCTAGAAGCTGGCTGGGCAGTGATCATAGAAAAAGCCTCTATAGCTTCTACACATCATCTAAAGAATACTAAAGATCACTTCTGTGTGCTTCTGTGACAAGTCCCCGTACAAGGAAAAGCTAGGCCTGCCTTGTCTAAGATGTGGGCTCAAGGTGAAAATGTTCAATATTTTGGAAGCTGGAAATATTAATCACAGCTCAAGATTGATAGATATATACATTGGAAATTTTAAGTATTTAGCTAATACTAGTGATAATGGTAATGGTAGTGATAAGTAGTAATAGTAGCAATATATTAATATTAATATTACATAATTATGTTACCCTATTGCTGCACTAGCATTAGATTTTGGTACCAAGAGCTGTTCTAGAGGAACAGATTCTTAAGGATGAATTTTCTGAATTAGTTCTTGGATTTCTGGAATTGGCTTCCTAATCTGATTAGATTTAATGTCACTAATGACTTTATTTTCAGTAGTAAACACTGATAGTCCACGATACCATCTGGCAAAACAGATACACAAAATATCAATAAAAAGTAATCCTAGTTAAATGCTTGTAAGAAACAAAGATCCAAGTGATTATATATGTGATACTGTCAAACATTTTGGTCAAATTAATAGCTATTATAACATTGGGTAGTGGCACCTGTTAATTTTTTCTTCTTATTTGGAAGGCTATTAGGGTGAGAAGGCTCCAAATTTTAGATTCCTACATAAGCAAAAGAAATGACAAAAATTAAAACAAAACATTAGGTTATATAATCAAAACTACCAAGTAACCTTTAAGTAGGAACTTTCCATTTTAACCAATCATGTATATTTGGTCTTGCTTCTTCAAACATCTTATAAAAACTTCTCTTAGCCTTCCCAGCAGAGTGCTGAGCTACTTGCCGTCTTGGGCTGCCCAATTTATATATCATCGATTGCTCAAAGTATTTACAATTGTAATGTACCTAAGTTTTTCTTTTAGCACTTTTAATATCATCAGATAAAGTGGGAAAAGAAAAGGATGAGTTACCAAAAATGCTGTTTTGAGTGGTACTCAGAACACAAAGAATGTCTGCAACAGGTCCAGCCTGGGTTGCAAGTTGGTCTGGTGCCTTAGCCACATGATCTGGTGGATCCAGCGGTACGTTAAGTATCTCTGATGTTGACTGGAGTCTTCACCAGACCTCCATTGGTCAATCTCACCATGCAGGACCTAAGGACTGTGGAACCATGTCCTGTATCCTCTGTAGATAACCACTTTCCTAAAAAATGGCATTTGAACCAGTACTGAGCCTAATGAACTAGAGGCCACCAAGTTACCTGCAACCTTAGCTGTCTGTCATGAGCTGTGTGTTATCTGACCCGTTCAGCTAGAAAGTGGTATGCCCAAGAACTTACCATCCATAAATGGAAGTGGTATATATGTGATATGTGATTGGGCCTGAGGAAATCTTGAAATCACAGGTAAGTTACATGAAAAAGTGACTCAAATGCCCATGGTTCCACTCTTCCCATGGTACCTTCTCTTAGAGCCTGCACCCATGACCTTGGGGGGGTTTTCCTGAGGTCAATCGACAAAGGAAGAGGAGATTCAGGTCTGGTTTACAAACAGTTATAAACGATATGGTGGAACCACCAAAAATGGACAGGTGCAGCTCTACAACCCTTCTCTGAAATGTTTTTGAAGGATCCTGGTGAAGGAAAATTCTCCCAGTGAGCAGAATTTTGAGCAGTGCACCTACTTGTTAATTTTACTTAAAAGAAGAAAGGGCCAGACATGTGACTATATACTGATTCATGGGCTGTGGCCAATTGTTGTCTTGGGAGTCAGGGATTTAGACAGGAAGATGATGAGAAAATTGGTGACAAGGGTGGTGCCTGTGGCTCAAAGGAGTAGGGCGCCGGCCCCATATGCCAGGGTGGTGGGTTCAAACCCACTCCTGGCCAAAAACTGCAAAAAGAAAAAAAAAAAAAAGAAAGAAAGAAAGAAAAAAGAAAATTGGTGACAAGCAAGTCTGAGGACAGCCTCCTCTGAATGGCCAAAAATCATGAAGATCATTTGTATCTTACCTGAATACTCAACAAACAGTGATCTCAGCAAACTCTGGATAATCAGGTGAATAGAACAACCCATGTGTACCAGCCTACCTTCTTACCCAACCACTCCAGCCATTGCTCAGTTGTTCATGGGCAGCGTGGCCATGGCAGCAATGATGAAGGTTACACATGATCTCAGTAATGTGGGCTTCCTCTCACCATGACCGACCTGGGTGTAACCACTGCTAACTTACCTGTCTGCCCACAGCAGAGGCTGAGTCTGCGTCCCCTCTCTGGGCTGATCAGCTGGCTCCACGGTGGCATATTCATTACATTTGACCACTTCTATCATGGGAGGGGCAATATTTAACTCTTACTAAAATACATACTTACTCTGGATAAACATTTCCCTTCCCTATATGGAATATTTCCTCCGAAACTACCATCCAGGGACTTATAAAATGTCTTATGCATCATCACAGTATTCCACACAGCACTACTTCTAATCCAGGAGCTCATTCCACAGCAGATGAAGTGAAATGGGGGCCCATGCTCATAAAATTTACTGGTCTTACCATGTTCCCCACTATGCTGAAGCAGCTGGATTGATAGAACTGTGGGATGGCTTTTGAAAACTCAGTTACACTGCCAGTGTAGTGTAACACTGTAATACTGGGTGGCAGTATATTCAGGGCTGACCAGGATTCACCAGCCAGTTAACCATGCTCGGAATCAATATCAATATATGACTCTGTTTCTCCCATGGCCGGGATTCACAAGTCCAGCAATTGAAGGTAGAAAGGGGATCGACACCACTGTTAATTACCCCAGTAACAAAATCTTTGCTTCTTTTCCCCAAGACTTTATGCTCTGCTGGCCCAGAAGTCTTAGCTGCAAAGGGAGGAATGAGTCCACCATGAGACTTAACAATTATTCCATTGCCCCTGAAGTCAAGACTTCACCAATCCCATTTTTGGTGTCACCGTATGACTCTGAATCAACAGGCAAAGGAGGGATTATAGTGCGGACTGGGCTGACAGATCCTGACTACCATGGGGAAATTGGACTGCCAGAAGGCAAGGAGAGTATGTGTGGAATATAGGAGACCCCCTAGGGAGTCTTATATGATTGCCATGCTCTGTGTCTAAGCTCATTGAAAAACTACAACAACCCAATTAGATAGGACTACTAATGCTCCAGACCCCTAGGGAATGAAGGTTTGGGACAGGCCACCTGGTAAAGAACCACTACCAGCTGAAGTGCTTGTTGAGGGCAGCGGTAACAGAGAATAGTGAAAGAAGGTAGTTATGAATACCAGTTACTGCCTGTGATCAATTACAGGAATGAGGATGGTAGCTGTCATCATTGTTGGGAATGTTTTCTCTAAAAAAAAATAAATATAATTGTATGTATGCATATGTTTACATATCACTGACCCTTGAACAATACAAGACTTAGGGGTACCGATCCTCTGTACTGTTGAAAATACATTTATAATTTTTAATTCCCCTAAAACAACTACTAACAGCCTGCTCTTAACTGGAAGCCTTCCTAATAATACAAGCAATTGATTGACACATACTTATGTTTTATGTATTATATACTGAATTCTTATAGTACACTAAGCTAGAACAAATACAATGTTAAAAAAATTATAAAGATGAAAAATATGTTTATCATTCATTAAGTATAAGTGGATCATTATGAGGTTTTTATCCTCATTGTCTTTACATTGAGTAGGGGGAGGGGGAGGAGGAAGAGGAGAGATTGGTCCTGCTGTCTCCACTGGCAGAGGCAGAAGAAAATCCACATGTAAGTGGACCAGCACAGTATAAACCCTCCACGTTCAAGGGTCCACTGTATACGAAGCAAATATTTTTGTATGGAAAGCAAATAGTTTGGCCTGGGTGGCAGCTCATGTCTATAATCCTAGCACTGTGGGGGGCTGAGACAGAGGATCCCTGGAGTTCAGGAGTTTAAGACCAGCCTGACAAATAGCAAAACCCTGACTGTAACAATAGAAAAAATTAGCTGGGTGTTATGATAAATACCTGTAGTCCCAGCTACTCAGAAGGCTGAGGCAGTAGGAGTTGAAGGTTGAGCCCAGGAGTTGAAGGTTGCTTTGAGCTAGGCTGACATCACTGCACCCTAGCCTGAGCAACAGAGCAAGACTGTCAACAACAACAAAAAAAAAAAAAAAAAAAAAAAAAAGGAAGGAAGGAGGGAAGGCAAGCTGGCTTGGTTTTTTTCCCTTTTTTGTTCCTCATCATCACACCATAAGATGTACTGACTTTCTAGTATTTCAGTATCATTAACTTTACGTTATCGTAAAAATTACACTGCAGAATATCAAGAAAAAAAAGTAAACACCAGCCAAGGACTCTGCATCCCGTTCTGGGGAATGAGATAGTGAGTTTCCAGTTGTACACAGTCAAGTGAAAGTATAGCTTTGATATAGTCTTTGTTGGGAGATTAGTATATTATAAGGAGATATACACAGATACAAAGTTGACAAGGTAAGCTTGTGATGATTATTTTTATGTGACAATTTGAGAGAGTTTGGGATGAGATTAACACTTAAATTGGTGAACTTCTGGCAAATCAGAATGCCTTCAATAATGTGGATGGGCCTTATCCATTAAGCTCAAGACCTGAATAGAGACAAGCAATTGAACTCCCCAAGCCGGGAGTAATTCTCCAGTATATTTTCTTCCAACTTCATTTATAGCACCAATTCTCCTTTGTCTCTGCCTGCCAGTCCACACTGAAGATTTGCAGATTTTGGACGTACTGGTTCTATCAATAGCATCCTAATTCAATAGTATAAGGTTTTATTTTTCAATTTATTAACCAAATAGGAAAAACAAGAAGAACTGGTAGACAAAGTACCAGAGTAGGACGAGAACCACATGGTGGGTTATAATTCTTGCCAATTCTATGATGAACCTACTTCTGACAGCATCACCATTCACAAAAGCCCAAGAGCATACCTTTTATTTTGAAATCCAAAAATGTGTCTCTTCTCTTCAAAGGCTCAAGGTGAATTCTGCAACCTCTGGATAAAAAATGAAAGCTTAAAAGATAATAACCCTCAGTGGAACTTTATTCTGATGGATTATTTCAGAAAGTGTATGGAGAGAGAATTTGATTGCCCGTTTCTGGAGAAGAGGTTTTTACATACTGAGGTGTTTCTTGCCAAATGTTGGCCTAATTAAGCCTGAGAAAGCCCATTTCTCTGCAGGCCTGCAGCCACAGAATAAAGACGGGCAGTGCTACAGCATCCTGAGACGTTATTATTATGTTGGCAAGACTCCTTTATTAGGAGTAGCTGGGAGGACACCTGGCTAACTGGGGTTTACAGGAGATATGATTTCCACAATATTGCAGCTGGAATGTTAAAAAGCATAATGCAGTTTCTGGAGGAGGATGTTCTGCAGCTGCCAAAATGCTGAGTATTTCATAAAGATGCAAAACCCAATAACCCTCTTCTTCATGTTTAGAGCGTTCTGCAAAACAAATGAAGCACTTGAAATAGTTGAGATAGACCCGCTCCTCAAACCAGTAACAGCAGTAAATACATGTCATGCCATCAACGCCATGTCATTCCCAGGGATGATCTCCATATATTTCCTAAAAACAAACAACAACAAAGAAAACTAAGTAAACACAGCATAGTCCTACTCTGTAAAAAGCCCAGGCCAATGAAAAAAAAATTATATATATACACATCTAAGTATATATGTGTATTTCCTCTTTCTATGTCCGTATGTATTTCCTCTTTATATTCTCAAATTAAATTTGAGCTAGTTTCAGTTTGAGCCTTTAAACTAGCTTTGTCTCCATAAAACACAATATTGTCATACTTTTGCTTCAGCTTTCTCTACAGCAGGAAGAATTACCAGCTTGGCTCCTGGGTTATTTGCTTTATTTACAAAGGGTTTCATATATACTATACAGAATATCTGGGTAAGTTCCTTCATTGTTTTTAAGTCAATGTAAACTTTGTTATAAAATGAAAAAAAAAATCTGAAATTTATTCTGTGATTATCACTATTCTAGGACACATTTTATCCTATTTATGTTAAATCTCAGCAGTTTTATGCATGTAACAAACATAAGCTTCCAAGTGTCCTGGCAACCAACAAGAGAAGAGAATTGAAAATTTTCATATCTTCCTCTGTTTTTCTCTCTATAACATTTAGTATGTTCTTTTACAATTTCAGACCAAAAAGCTCTTTCAAATGGTCATATTTTATTGGTTAAATTGTACATTTCACACTGTATGTAGCCTATAAGTTAAAAAGCAGTTGAAATTTTCTGAAAAAATAACTATTGCCTATTTCATTCAACATATATTTGCTATTGCATTGTACTCAGAGGTCGTTTTTATTTTATTTTATTTTAATTTCTTTTTTTTGAGACAGAATCTCACCTTGTTGTCCTAGGTAGAGTGCCATGGAGTCACAGCTCACACCAACCTCAAACTCTTGGACTTAAGCAATTATCTTGCCTCAGTCCCCAAGTAGCTAGAACTACAGGCACCTGGCACAACACGTGGCTATTTTATTGTTGTTGTTATTGTTGTGATTGTTGTTTAGCAGACTTAGGCTGGGTTTGAACTCACCAGCCCTGGGTGCATGTGGCTGGGACCCAAACCACTGAGCGAAGGTTTTTATTTTAAATCTCTTAATTTAGTAGAGATTTCAAGTAAGGCTAAAGATTTCACCCATTATTACTACACTGATCAACATCTTTTCAGCTCAGCCTCATATGATATAGCCAGATACTGTGTGATTATATAAATAACATTTAGCTCTTAACGGTAGAGATATGTCCTAAAAATGCCTTATTAAGCAACATTGTCATGCCTAATGACATTGTAGTCATTACTTTGTGTAAGTAAGCTCTCTGATATTCACAGAGCTTACTTACACAAACCTAGATCAGTCAGTGAATGAATGAGTTACTGTGAAGGCCTAGCACATACACTACTGTAGACTTTATAAAAACCGTATGTACACTGGAGCTATATCAAATTTACACAAGAAAGGTAATTGTCCTATAGCATTATAAGAACTATGATGTTCCTAGAGTACAGGGATTTTTCAGCTCCATTATAATTTTATGGGACCACCATTGCACATGTGGTCCTAGTTGACCAAACACCACTACCTACTGCATGGCTCTGTGTGTGTGTAATAAATTCTATTTAATGTAGTACATACCTCTACAATTTTCAGAGAAACACACACACTAAATATAATCTCTAATCGTGACAAAGATTCTTTTGCCAAACCTCTTGGCCTGCTCTCCAGCTATTTCTGAAATGACCTTAAGACATTTTATCTTGCTCCTTCAATATTGTTTCTTGCTCATCAATCACTGTTTTCCTTCTGTTCAATGTCAGTGAGAAAACTAGTGATGCAGCCACAAAAAATGAATCATGAACAAGCTTTTGCCATTTATATCATAAATATGACAGTGCAGTGCCTGCAGACAGTGTTATTTCCGGTCTGCATTCCTGGACACTGAGGTCAATAAAATTGCTGCTAGCCATAAAGCAAGGACATGAGACATGCTTGTGTGCAGTGAATCTCCTGAATAGAGAATGAATTACTGTTCAGGATGACAAAATCTGAGCATCCTGGGGCTCTTGGTAGGAACCTGGATTCTACTCTATTTTGAAATTTTTCCTTGCACCTGATTTCCTAAGATTTGATCTATTCGCTTCTCCCATCACTATTAAATAAATCTTCACTTGCATTTTTTTATATCCCTAGAAATGCATGCACAATAGCTCTCTGAGTCAATTTATTTCCTTCACTCCTTTGATCATTCTCAGAAGCAAGCATAGCCCTTTCATATTTTAATCCTATGTTAAATATTGTACCACTATATAGTATAGGAAGAAGCCACTGGTCAGGACTAATAAACAACGAAAAAAGAAAATGACAAAATCTTGGAGCTATGAGCCTCTCTAAGACTCCATTGGAGGGGGTGTGGGCTGCATGATAATGAGTCTTAAGGTTGTTTCAGTCACCTTTAAAACTCTATTGTATCTGCTGCTAAGCTAGAGAGTCTTCTATATGCTTTTGTCATAGGCATGTTAGCTTTTCGTTGGTAGCTTGGTAGAAAGTTCCCTCCTCCCAACATATGAGTAACTACATGGGACAAAATTAAGGTGGATGGCACCAAGATGGAGGTATGCCCCCTGCCCCTTGTCCTCCTTCCCAGGAAAGTCATTCCTAACTAACTACCTAAATACACAGAGAGAAAAGTTTCACTAGATGTCTCCCCTCAGTCTTAAACTTCTCAGTTCCAGTTCCAAAACTGCAAGAAATATATCTGTGTTTTTTATGAGTTATCCACTATCTCAGATTTAAGCAACTCTGCTTAAAAAAAAAAAAAAATTACCCAGGCTCAGGGTAATTCTGAGGTATTCTGTTATAGCAACAAAAAACTGCGTAAGGGGTAGGTGCAGTGACTTATGCCTGTAGGCCTAGAATTCTGGAAGGCCAAAGTGGGTACATCCCTTGAGCTCAGGAGTTTCAGAACAGCCTGAGAAAGAGTGAGACTCTACCTCTACTAAAAATAGAAAACATTAGCCTGGCACTGTGGCAAGTGCCTGTGTTCCCAATTACTTGGAGGCTGAGGCAGGAGGATGGCTTGAACCCAAGAATCTAAGGTTGCTATGAGCTAGGCTGATGCCATGGCACTGTAGTTTGGGTAACAGAGTGAGACAGATTCTCTTTCTCTCTCTTTCATACACACACACAGACACACACACACACACACACACAGACAAAGACAGAACAAAGGAAGATGGAAAATAAAACTGATTAATACACATCATTATTTTCCTGTCTTCCTGATTTAACTTCTTTCTAGTGCTGGGTCCAGTTCTTCCTTGCTTATCATTATGTTATTTTAGGGGAATGGCCTGGAAAAAAAAAGAGACAAAAATATTTTCTATCTCCTTAACATTTTTGGAATTGAAACCTACATCCCTGTCTCAGGTCAGTGTCAGAAAGGACAGGGAACATCTTTCTTTGTGCTACAGAAAATAGTTCAAAGGAATTTTCTGGGTGGAGGTCATAAGATCTTCTTAGCTGAAAATGGGTTGGACAGAGGTCATGAGATTAACTCAACTGAGGATGGGACAAATGATGTTTCTCATAGAGGTCATAAAACTGTCTTAGCTAAAGATGGGACGAATACAGGCAAAAGCCATATTAACCCAAGATGGGATTATGGGATGGGACTCATTAAAAGCTCTATCTGAAGCAGAAATTAGGATTTTGAGAAAATAGTCTGCCATTTTCCTCTGTGCCAGTAAAATAATAAATTCTCTTTGATTCTCTTCAAACTTCTTTGTCTTTACTTTTCTGATGTGGCCTTGGGTACAAGTATCAAGCTTTTGGTTACACCAGTGTCTAGCTTCACTTTCTGTCATATCATTAGGCACTTAATAAAAAAAAAATTGAGAAAAACTAAGTAACTAAGCCTGTTCCTATTCTCATTCTAATTAATGCATATAATTTCTCTCATATCAGCAAGTCCTTAGGCATTATTTATTTTTTCTTGATTAAGTCAAGTTTGGTCATTTGCTGATGAAGGACCTCAGGAAATTTTACCCCCAAATCTGACTCCTTGGTATAAGGAACATTTTGAATTAAAGGCCATTCAAGATCAAAAAGAATTAGAATGAATTAGAACAGGGCTTTCCCTCTATCTGCATAAACCAGAATGATTGATCAGAAGATCAAAAGAGCAATTGACTTTCCTTCCTCTCTCTGTTAAGTCTATATATTGCAAGAAAGATAGAAAATGCAACCAGACCTGGCCCAAGTTATTTAAATATAAACCTGTGTCTTGGATTAATTTATTTGATAATTTACAAAAACAATTATCTATAAGTCAATCTTTTTCTCCCATCCATTTGTCTTTCTTAGCAACCATTTATTGCCCCTAGAATTACCAATGCCCCCTAGCTCCCTCTCCTCTCCAAAAGAATAGATATGATAATATTTAAACCTTATTTGGATGTTGGGTCATCATTCTATGATTTACCACATGCACATGATAAATAAACCTTTCTCTTATCAATCATATGGACTTAATTAATCATATGCTTTAATATGAATTTCTCTTTCAGAAAACTTTCAGGGAAAAGAGGGGTATTCCCCCCCCATCCTTTTACATCCCTACATTGACTTTTCTTTGATTACATTTCAGTAAAGAGATGTTTCTCAAAATAAATTTTAAAAGGCTTTTTCCAGAAAAAAATTGGTTATACATAGTAGCAGATAATTCTTTTAAAAGGCTACTGTACTCATTTTAGTGTGGGAGGTTTGCTTTTCAAAATATTTCTTTGTCAATGTAGGCATCATTGATTAAAATGGCTAAGGGAAAGGCTAGGCAAGTTTCAAGAAGTTTCTACCACAGGTGACTGATCTGTTTCCAGATCACTTGACCTTTCCAGATCTTTGTAAAGGTCACCATAAAATTCCCCCACAACTGAAGCTTAGCTAAGCTCTGCTTTATCTCTGATTTTGAATTTAGCCAGAAGGCTTCCTTCCTTTTGCTTTTATTATTTTTCCCTTGGTTATAAATTCTGTAAATCTATTAGATCTCACTGTATTTTTAATTTAATCCTTAAGTTATTGTAATGTAATCCTACCTACTTAAGATAAGACATTTATACTTATCTTTCCCCCTCCACACCTAGTTTCTTATTTACTCTGAGTGCAACTGATTAAAATAAAAATGTAATCCCACTTCAGAAATTTACTTCATGTTTAGCTAGTGGTTCAGCCTCTGGTAATAAGAACCTGTTTTTAATCTGGCCATTCACTTTAATAAAATTTTAAAACACAGTAGATTTTTCAATAGGTATTTTTATGCACAAAAAATATAGATAATTTTTAATGGGAGAAAAAGTTAGGAATACCAACAAGTGGCAAATCATTACATAATATCATCTTATTAGTTGCCAAAACCACAGTCCTTATTTGTATTTTATTCCCTTTTTAGTTTCCAAAGTACATTTGTAAATTAATTTTTCACCAAAATTAGTGCAGTGATGGTACAGCCTCTTCAATGGTCAACAGTAAAATTGACCATTGTATGTTATAGAGAAATATAACTATAATTTATGATGCCTAATTTTATCTTTTCTCAGACTAAATATTAACTAAACACATTTTAAAAAATTAACTCAGATACTATTGATACAGGTGAGAGGATATCTGGGAAAATTAAGGTCTGAAAGAACAAATGTCTTCTCACAGGAACCTAAGGATGCTACTCCAGAGTTGTCTACATGGTGACACAGCTCTTATGAATGTGTAGAAACTTAACTTCCTGGGACCTTGAAACTAACACTTGCTTCCACTTCTGTAAAAATCCCCACCTGCCTTCTCCAGTTCAATTCAAACTGAAAAATGAGAAGGGTACCCATTGGCAAGGAACCCTTGGCTGGATATAAAAGAGAAAGAACAGAGCCAGTCTGGGAGCTTGGCTATATTGGGGCTTTAATCTGCCATGGCTCTGCTGGCTGAAACAAAGTCCTTCCTCTTTTAAACACAGATATTTGTGTGTTTCTTTCTCTCCATTGGGCCTCATTTTCCTGCAATGCAGGGAACCCCCATATTCTCGGCCTGCATGAGCTCAGAAATCAGTGTCATCGCAGACCCAATCTCTGGGCACAAACAGGCCCTTTCCAGGACTTATTCTATGGGCTCCAGCAAGGTTACAGAAAAAGCAGTCTGACTGTATCTCATCTGGGCAGTTTCTCTTGGAGTAGGGAGCACACACTCAACTGCATTGCCTGGGAGGATTGCATTCCTCTGCTAATTTTAGGATTAATTTCTGCCTCCAGGTGGCTGGTCTCATGTTCTAGACATATATTCCCCAAATACCACTGCCCACAGGATGGGAAAAGCTGTTTATAGAGCCTTAGACAGAAAACACACATGGGCTTCCCTCTTGAGATCACTTCTCCTTTGTCAGAGGTTCTGTTTCTCCCTCTTCCACTTATCTGTCTCCTTTATCTTTCTTTTTTTTTTTTTTTTTTGAGACAGAGCCTCAAGCTGTCCCCCTAGGTAGAGTGCCATGGCATCATAGCTCATAGCAACCTCCAACTCCTGGGTTCAAGCAAGTCTCCTGCCTCTGCCTCCCAAGTAGCTGGGACCACAGACACCCGCCACAACGCTCAGCCATTTTTTGGTTGCAGCCATCATTGTTGTTTGGCAGGCCCGAGCTGGGGATTCGAACCCGCCACCTTAGGTGTACATGGCTAGCGCCTTAGCCGATTGAGCCACAGGCGCCGAGCCATGTCTCCTTTATTTTTCAATAAACTTTGTCCTTTCACTTAACTTGCATAGTCCTTGGTTTCATTCTTTAAACCCTGAGATCAAGCACCAACATAGAGAAATTCTGGCTACACTATTAGAACTAATGGCTATCTCTGAGTAATCCCAATATTTATATTCACATTTTCTTAATAAAGATAACAATATTCCAACCACTATTACAAATTGATAGAGGGGTGCAAAGTCAAAACTAGGGTAAGGGCCCAGAAACCTTGTGAAGAAGTTTTAGCTAAAATAATAATAATTAGCCACTGTACTCTCTTTACTTGATAAGAGTTAGTCAATGTCTCCTTGCTTGCTTCTGTATTATCAGGACAGATAGGGAACAGGATGAAAGAAGGAAAAAAGAAAAGGCAGGGGGCAGACAGACAAATTCTTAGTTTAGACATGAACAGGTTAGAGAAGATAGATTATTCTGGGCTATTACAAAAACAGAACTAGCTGAGATTCCAGTTGAAAAAAAATTTTAAATCCAAAGACTGCTTAACTCCTAAAGCTTCTACAGAGGGATTGCTTGATAGAAACTTTTTAAAGAAGAAGTAAGTCACCATCCCACAATTAATTAATGCCCTATTAATATCATGGAGATTTTCTAAAAGAGAAGTTAATTAGGAATAGTGTAGAATCAGCTTGACCAAGACCCTAGGTGCACCAATCAGTGAATAGATAAGGCAAACAAACTTTCCAGAAGGCAGTGATACTTCTCAAATTGTATATCCATGAGTTAGGATAGTAAATTTAAGTGTGTTCTAGCTGCTTATAAATTCAAGAGTGTTAGGGGTACAAGTGAAACTCTCTAAGAGTAGAATCAGAATGTTTTAAAACTATAACTGAGAAAATGACATGAAGGCTGTGTTGATCAGTTTGATGGAAGTATTTCGGATTGCATATGAAAACCCCACACTGTACCCCAGAAGTGTATTAATGTACATAGTTACCATTCAATTAAAAAAAAAAAATCACTTCATCGGCTTCTGACTCACGGAGCGCACAGGCCTGCTCGTCCCTGGCCGGGGCCACCTCGCTTTCCACCAGCCGGTTCTCATCCTTCCAGCCACCCCTCTCCTCACGCAGACCCTCCACACCGCTTTCCCTGAAGCTGCTCATGAAATGTTCTTCCCGGTGTGTCAATGGCGTATCCTCCTCCTTTCTTAGTGTCCTGGCTTCAATTTTACTTTATGAAAATGCCAGGGGAGAGCACCCTGAAATACAGCACCTGTGCCACGCGCCCCCGACGCCCCTCTCTGTTCCGAGGCTTGGTGCCAAGTGTCTGGAAAGGCGTGGGTGTGCCTGAGGCCATGAGGACGCTCCGCCTGGTGCATTCCGGACTGTCCAGCTCTCCTCAGGCAGATTCACACTTTTGGAGGAAAAGTATTTTTCCCCAATACATCCCTGTACCTAGAATAATGCCTGGTGCACGGCGAGGCTAAGAACATGTTCCCTGTAAACGATAATTTCCTTTTCTGTCATTTCAGTATTGTTTGTACTATAGTAAGATTTAGTGATTTCTAAATATTCAGAATGCCATGTTCCATAATAAGCAGCCCCTAATCCAGTTGGCATCCTTGTGAGCTATGGCAAATCCGTGATTTTATGAATTTGTCATCAAGCTTACAGATTGATCTCGTTTGAATAGACATTCTTTACGTTAGTTTTCTTCATTAAAAATTTAAAATAAAACTTGCTGATTACATCTGCCAAATTCAATAAAAGTAGTCATCATGGGCATGGCACAGTATATAATTTCTTCTTGTATATTAAATAAATGTGCTTTTTAAAACTTGGCTTCAAGGATGATTAATACAGATTGACATGGAACACAGCCTTGCACTGATCATACCTTTCATTTGAATACTAATCTTAAATTAGCACAGATCTATTTTCTGATTGGTAATTTACAAGAGCTTTCTCAATGTGGAAGTATATTTTCTCTTGATTGAAAACAGTTCCAGACTTTTTGAATTAATTTGTGAAATGCCATTTACAGTATTGGAATTTTAAATATATATTTTTACTGTGTGGCAGAGGTACAGTGTTTCATGGGTACATCACAGATCTGAAGAATAACTGAAGTACAAAGAATCTGGAAAAATTGTACCTTGGCACTACCCTGCAGGTGGAATGTGAAAGAGCCAGCCACGAGAATCAATTCGGACATAAATTAAATAGTCTGTGCCCGCTGCGTAATATTCTTACTTAGTTATTAACCTTATTTAGGATATTGCAAGATTGTGATTTTATGAGTCAATACACTTTTTGTTTCTTAACTTTCCATGTGTGTCTTACCTCTTCAACTTGATTATAAGTTTCTTGATCATTGGAACCATGTTATACCTACTGCATGTATTTCTAGATGGCTCAACAGAGTGTTTTATACATGGTAGATACCCAAAACTTATTTGGTGGCTTATCAATTGATTCTATAGGAACTTTCTCTTCATCAACTTGCAACTAAATTAAAAGCCCCTCTCAGCTCAAGAGTCCAAGGCAAAGATTATATCTATTCATCTCTTCAGCCCCAACATAAGAAATATTCTCGGCACTTAGCAGGCTTTCTCCAGTGTGCACTCTTATGGACTGTGGAACCAATATAGATTATTTGTTCTCTAAATATAGCACAAAAATCCCTAGTGAATACACTTTTATAATCATGAAATTATCACAATCAAAACTTTAGCTTTGATTGCGGGAAAGCCATGTTTCACCTTAATCCTCATTTGGGGTTAAAAATGTTATTTACTTCAGTAATTGTCTATGAAACTAATCCATATAGTGTGGAAGAATGGGTTATTTTCCATAATTTCAACAATTCCTACATAGATTTTTTTTATCATTGTTAACCATTTATTGCTATTATATAGCAATGCCTATTATAAAGATTACAGTCAATGATATTGTAGCTTTTCTATTTTTCTTGTCTATGAGTCCTTATGAATAATCTGCATATCTGTGTAATATTTCTCTGGCATTTTCCTGTTTAATGGGGCTTGGATTCTCACAGTGGCATGGAGTGGTCAGACTTAAAATGCTGTTATTAAACGTCTATCCTCCAATCCCTACCCCTTGCATTAGTGTAATGCCAAAGGAAGCATTTTTAAAACAGATTCAGAATCAAATCCCAATTGAATTAGGCAATGGTCACTAGAAATAACCATTGCATGCGTTGTCCCTACAATTTTAGAAGCAGCTCTGGTCAGGCCCACAGCGCACTGTTGCACAGACCGTGCACTGCCGCATTCCAGGCCGTTTGTATCGTGATATTTCTTAGCAGTGCCCCCATTAAATACAACATCCAGTGGTGCAGCCCCACATGTGTTCCATGTTGGCTTGTTGAGTTAACATGCTCCAGTTCATGAAATTCAAGTTCTCTCAAGAGGTTGGAGGTGAGCACCCCACCCTAAGGCTGTGTATCTTGGTTCACAGAAGATTAACTCGACTGCTCATATTTTTCTCTTGAAAACTGAGTAAATGAACATTGCAATAGAGGTAGTAAAAACAGAAAACAAAATGTGCTGGGGAATGTCGTGATGTAGAAGAGGAGGGAACCTCTAGTGAGCTGTGTGCAAGCAAAAGCTCTGAGTCAACCGTGAGCCCCCCTGTTGGGCAGAGAAAAACAGGAGAGAACCACAAGAAAAGTGGACCCCGTGTTGGCCCTGGGAGGGAGAACTGGTGAGCGATTCTTTCAGCAAAGTTTCCGACAGGTGGGTTCACATTGTTTAATTTTAGTGTTTGCTTGATACATCTGTGTTTCCTTGAAACATTTCACGTTAGTGCATTTAGGTGAGACTGGCATTCTGCTGTTTGTCACAGCCTCATCGTCCCCAATTTCCTTTCCCTCCACACGTCAAGCAGTGGTATTACCTACGTGACCGTTGAGGGTTTCCCATCTATGTCCAAAGTCAACTTTAATTCCAGATAAAGCCCCTGACTCCATTCTCTACCTGATCCAGGTTTATTGCAGGTGCTACTCAATTCTTGTGTGACCCCAATATCCTTACCGTAAAGCGTATTTTTCCTGAGCAATTGTGAGTGAGCATCTCTTTGTGGTAAGCACGTCAGCATCCATGAGTGAGCTGTAGACTTTCTCACACCAAGCAAAGGTCATTTCACAAACCACAAGCAGACCGGTCTGCCGGGCCTCTCACTCAAAAGTTTCTTCCACTTTCTCACTTTACTTATTTATCTCTTGCACACACATGAAATTTTAACCTGGCTAATAGTTTTGAAGATTAACTAAGATTGATGGCTTGTAGATTAGAAGAAAAAAGGAAGGAAGGAAGGGAGGGAGGGAGGAGGCAGATATGGGGGAGGAAGGGAGGGAAAAGAAATGAGAATTGAGATTTTCTATCCATCTAATGAGTTTATGGTATATTTAAAACCTCAAGTAGTTGGTCGGATTTCTCTATTTTTGCATATTTTTATAATGCTTTACTTTGGCAGATGTCAATATTTGTTCGACTTTGTTGTTTTCTACTCATTTTTTCCATAAGCATATCCAGTATAAAGTGGAACTCTTGGGGGCTTTAGATTCCACACTCCCACATCCAGACCTTTCCTAGAAAAATTTCCTTAAAATTCCAAAATGTGCAGAAAGATATTGATACAGAAAGGGAAAGGGGAGCTTGTATTATTTATGTTTCTTGAGATCGGGGAAAACACATATTTCTCCAAATGTTAGTAGCAGAAAATCTGTGTCTACAGAGTTTGAGGAACAAAGAATTGGTAGAGAAAGGGTAGTCTGAAGTAGAAAAAAAGGTCGGGTGACAGATTCGTTTGACCTTTGCAAGGCGCTTTGATAAACAGTAAAAATAAGCTATGGTATGTCTGTATGGGTATATATAAATTTGAAATTTTATAAAGTTTTATTTCGTCCTCCCTGAAAACTTTGTAAAGATGGTATTATTTCCATTTTGTAGATGAGAAAATTGAGTTTCACTCTCAGTTTCAAAGAACCCCCAGACAGATTTCACAATTATGAGTCCAGTGCCCTTTCTACTATCCCAAACCTGCTTTCTAGTATTTCGGGCCTAAGAGGAAAGGAACGTGGCCAGGGTCATCGCTTCTTCCTGGACGTTGCTGTGGGCAGGACGGCATCACTCTGCCTGAACCACTGCCTCCTGCAATGTCGATTTGTTTTTTGCCTTCTCAGCATATAATTCAGCATCAATAACCACTGGATTAAACACTTTTCAAAAAAGGAGATATAGATAATAACTACAAAAAGGTTAAGTAACTTTATAGAACCTAGTGCTTCTAACAGAAGAAATGAATGATTCAAATCTAACAGTGAACACGCCAAGGACATTGTATGGACAAGGCTGGCTTACAGGTGAAACCAACACGATACAGTGAACCCAGACTTCTCCCTGATAGAATTTCCTCAAAAACACTAAATGACAGCTCTTTAGAAATGTTTTGCTAACAGTCCCCCAAGGCATGCACTGAATGGTTGTCAAAATTGGATGGAAAGAGGTCAACAGATACAGTGGAGGGTGTAAAGTCTCTTTAAAGGCAGAGGATATAGAAACTTCAGAATATAGTTACAGAAATCAGAAGGTGATAAAGCATGCTCTCAGAGTTGGATCCAGATTTTGCAAAGTTTTCTATGGCTAACAAACTTAGGATGCACTAAGAATTTTGCACCCACATGAAGCAAGAATTTTGTCAGGGGAAAGAAATGTTGTCATTCTTAAGGTAACTCGCCTTTTCTCATGATTGTTCCAGGATGTAATTCAGGCTGTGCAATCTCAACAAAACAATGAGTATGTTGTTAATCCAACAATATTAGGGGAATTGGAGGTGAAATAATGGTTAAGTAATTTAACATGCTTTGGTTGAGGAGGCCCGATCCAGTGACTTCTCAGAGTCTTTCCAGATTTAATAATCTAAAGTTCCATGAATGGTGATTTTGGTAAACTTGGGGCAAGATTTAAATGTATCTTTGGTCTATAAATGTAATTTTGTATGATATGTGCAAGTTATCTTTATTATATCCCCTCCCACATACACGCAGACATTTATTTCAAAGAGTTGGCTCCCATGGTTGTAAGGACTGGCAAGTCCAAAATTTGTAGGGCAGGCTGCTGGCTGGAAGCCAGGCAGAAGCCTATTCTACAAGCTTGATGAGGAATTTCTTCTCTGGAAAACCTCAGTTTTCAATCTCAAGTCCTTTTAACCAATTGGTTGAAGGCCACACACTGTATAGAGAGTGTCTTAATCCATTTTGTGCTGCTTTTACAAAATACCTCACAGACTGGGTAATTTATAAAGAGCAGACATTTATTTCTCACAGTTCTTATGTATTTCTAAAATACATTGATGGGGCAGGCACAGGATAAACATTTCCATTCCACAAGGGAGCAATGAAGGAGGATGTAGCTGGTCCCAAGTAAATCCCAGACCCCACTGGGCAGACAGCATTAGATCTTATGGCTGGAGGATAATCTTCGTTGACTCCTTGTCTTTCTTCCAGAAGAACTGGGGTAGGAGTTGGTGCTTACAGGTCCCTAGGTGCCCCTACCTTGATGGCTATCATAGATCAAGTCCATATCTCAGCTCTCACATGTTGAATTTACATGCCTGTGGCTTGCTCAGGGTGGTGCTGCATGCAGGTGGCTCTGTGGCTGTGGGTCTTTGGAGCAGCCCCTTTTCCATAGCTCCACTAGGCATTGTCGTCTCTGCAGTAGCCCTGACCCCACTGTCCCACTGGATGCTGCAGTGGGGGGTTTGCTGCAGCATCCTTTGAAATCTGTGAAAGGCAGCTTGATGAATAACACCTGGATTCCTTCTAGGCATTGCTACTGTCTTCATCAAATGGTCTCTTGGCCACACCTTTGGGTTTTTCTCCTACATAAGCTTTTTTTTTTCACATGACTAGGTTGAGAAATTTCCAAACGTTTATATTCTGCTTCCATTTTTAATTATAAACTCCATCTTTAAGTTGTTTCTCTCTATTTTGCATTTTACTAAAATACTAACAATATTTTACTATTGTTGCATTTATAAACAGCTAAGAGAAGCCATATTGCTCTCTATTTTTTAATTTTTTTATTTTGCTACTTTCTAACAAAGATTGGCTTTGCTTTCAATACCTGCTTTCTCAATTCCTCCCAGGACCTCATCAGAACTATAAAGGGAGAAATCAGTCCACTAATGTTCTCAGGGAATTTGATCCTGAAGTGCACTGCTAGATTACAAAATGTGTCCACCAACCCAGTTCTGTGCTGGGTAAAATATTCCTGCCAGAGGAAAGCTGTGGGGTGGTGGGACTTTGGGTAGCTGAGATGTGAGCCAGACATAAGTTGCTCTGTGTGTAGAGGGGACTGGCAGCTACGAGTGTGCCCTGAAGACCTCCAACCTCATGGATCTTCACGAATCAAGGGCCCAACTAGAAATCTGTCCTCGTATTTGTGCCAAGGGCACTCTTCTCATATGTACCCCCAGTTGATGACTTACAGAAGGGACTACAGAGAGATCTCTTTTCCTCTTTCTGCTGAGTGAGGGCATAGTGAGAGGGTCTCTCTCTGCAGAGAGACTGTTTATGTAATCTTAGTCCAGTCAGACATCAGAAACCTATTTATCACTTTTCTGGGGGATGTTGAGTACAAGATTGAGGCATATTCAGTGTTGGGTGATGTTCTGATTTCCTGTTTATAGATGGCCACTTCTCCCTGTATCCACACAGGGTAGCAGGGTTTAGGTGGCTCTCTTGGGCATCTTCCCCCCAGGAGGCTCCACCTTCAGGGCCTAATTACCTCCCCAAAGCCCCACCTGTTAATATCACTTGCTATCAGGTAAGATCTCACCATATGTTCTTTAGGGAAACACAAACATTGACATCACAGCAGATGCCATAAATACGACTTTCTTATCCTCTAGGTGACTGAGGTTACAAGTGAAGACTAGACAATGGGAGTGATAAGATAAAAATTTTGTATTAGAACCACCTTTGTACAGAACAACTGGGAGCTGGGCAAGGCCAGACACTTGGCCATAGAGAGGAAGTGATAGAAATGTTCTAGGTAAATGATAAGCATAGATTGGTAGAAGATGCGTGATGGAGGAAAGAAAGTGCATACATTCCTTTTGATAGGGAAGGATTGGGAAGACTCAAAACGTTGCTTATCTTTTCCACAAAACATGTATAATAAGCACACCAGAGTATGTCTCTATTGGTATATTCATTGCTGGTTCTTTTAAATCAATGCTCACTTGTTGTTGTTGTTTCTCAATTGGCTAAAAACCAGTTGCCAACTAAATTTTATGTTGTTCAAAAGAAATTTAAAAATAAAGCCTTTGTTTGTTTGTTTATTTAAACGGAGTCTTACTCTATCTATCACCCAGGAATCTACAAACACTGTCTAGGAAATACGTATTAATGTATTTTCAGATCTCAGTGAAATTGCACAAATCTCCTTAGTAGTATGCATCATGTCGCTAACTCCTGCGCCCTGAGGCATGCAGCTGGCGGAGCAGGCAGACAGAGCTGGGCTGGCCCATCTTTGCAGCGTCTCCCTGCCAGACAAGCTAAATAACAGCTTTTCTTCTTGCGATTTCAGCAGAGAACGAGGAATATTTTTCAATCAAGCATCGTGGTATCTCTGCCTTAGTAAAAATGCATGCTGTATTTCCATCAGTTCATTTAAAGATTACTTTAAGATGCTCTTGAAATTCCAGTGCCTGGCAATGACACTAACAGCTTACAAGGTACCTGTTACCTGTACTTATTTGGTTTCATTACATCTTCTTAAAGTTGAAAAGGTAAATTTCTCCCATTTTATAGTTTCAAAACTAAGGCCCAGAAACAAACAAAAGAATGTTTAAAGTCACAGAGAGATTAAACACCAGAGCACAAACCAAATTAGACCCAAACCTAAATCTTTTGCTGCCAACTATAATTTTTTCCTGAGTTCAGTCTTCCTATTTCTCTAGGGCAGTGGTTCTCAACCTTCCTAATGCCCTGGCCCTTTAATATCGTTCCTCATGCTGTGGTGACCCCACAACCATAGAATCATTTTTGTTTATACTTCATAACTGTAATTTTGCTACTGTTATGAATTATAATGTAAATATCTGATATTCAGGAGACACCCAAAGGGGTCATGACCCATAGGTTGAGAACTGCTGCTCTCGGGTATGTTACAATGAAGAAGTTGAAAAACTAGGAGGATGTATCTATGCATTCAACCAGCAAATATTGAGTGTGTCTGCAGTTACAAGAAATAAGACTTCTCAGGAGTGAAGTTGAAGAGAAACCTTTTAGCTCTCCTGGACACTGAGGAAAACTTTGGTTGCCAATCTTGTGTATCTTTGTGGGGTTTTGTGTTCCTCTAGGGCAATGGAATGTTAGTTACCTGTAACCACTCCCTTTTTTTCCTCTATGCACCCTCTGCCTTTTCCTCCCAGCCCAGGTAACAATGGGATCCTGCCTTCAGTGGAGCCACTAAATGGAAGGGGGTGACCTCTCTGAACCATCACATGGAAACCTCCTGACAAGACTCTAATTGCACAACTATAATGGAACATAAGTTTTTATTTTGATAATCCATTAAATATTTGGGAACTATTTGTTACAGCATCTCAGCATTACATATCGTGGCTAATACAGATTATGTTTTTCTGTGTCTGGTTCTTGTTGCCATAATCTATCATTTGGACTATGCTGAAATACCCTAAAACGATCTTCCCTCATACTCTCTTGCTCACCTCCTGTCTATCTATAATTACATCCAGAGATATTTTTAAGATAAAATTTCAATCAGTCATTATGTATCATTGCTTAAAGACTTATACCGGCTTTTCAGTGTTCTTAGGGTGAACCTTCCCAATAGGATTTGGTTCTGTCCATGTCATTTGCCCTCAAGCTCTGCATTTCTCTCTGTGTTTTTTTTTCATGATTTCTATCTATTATTTCTTCTTTCACACTGTTATATCAAACTTACCCTATGGTGTATTGGTATTTAATGATTAGTTCTCAAAAAAATGAATTATTTGTGTCTGTGTATATATAAATTTATTTAAAAATTTATAATTTGCAAATAATAAAACATTCTACACCCTTTTATATATCCCATTTTGCCAATTTGTTCTCCCAGAATGCTTTCATTGATTTTGTCAAACTTTTGTATCCGTCCCCAGCCTATAGCTCTTATTGAAGCACTATTTGCCATATTCAGGCCATGAACAGATATGTGGTTACTATCTGATTCAGCAAAGGAGAATTTCTCACAACATTGACAATTAAATATACTTCCAATATGATGTTGTTGATATTTTCATTTAGTAAACAAATAAGACGAAAGTACAGTAACAAAGGTGTGAATTGGGACTTCACTCGTTAGGCAAGGGCATGCGTGGCTTCTTTGCTGAACCAGGTAAGAGTTCTCAATTCCTGGAAGAATATTTACTCACTTATTTGGTGCTATTTATAATCTAACAGTCACAGATATACACACATTTTAAATATAGTCAGCACTACTTTTCCCATCACTGTCTTAGATCTAGACAATCAACAAAACTAAGATCAAGCCCTGTCTTCTAAGTTTGCCTGTTTTCATAGTGTATATACTCCCAACCATGGCTCATTTCACCTGCCACTTTGCCGTCACTGAATGCTGAATTGAGAAGAGACACACAGTAAGTAACACATTGCATCGTATTTCCATCAAACAAACACGGTAGGCATCAGCACACCGTTGCTCCTACCCAGGACTTCCCACATGCCTGCAAGGCTTTTCTTACCTTTTTTGCTTACAGGCCTATCATTTATATTTTATTTCAAAGTTTCTTGATCAAGGGAGCTCCTCTGATTCCCTAGACCAGGGCTCCTCAAACTTTTTAAACAGGGGGCCAGTTCACTGTCCCTCAGACCGTTGGAGGGCTGGACTGTGGGCCCCAGGACAAGTCAGCTTCTAAGCAGGACAGGCAGCAGCAGCAAAAGCACCCGTTGGGCCCAATAAATGTCCTACGTGGACCACATGTGGCCCATGGGCCATGGTTAGAGGATGCCTGCCCTAGACTATACCATTTCACTCATTTTATTCTGTATTATTTTAAATATGTTTTTCAAATGATTAAGTAAATGTTTAATGCACTTTAACATTTATAAAGAACTTTCACATATATTTTACACAGGATTTTTTTCAGTTGCATTAGATAGAAAATACACAGGGTGGCCATAAAGTTTGTGTCCAATTTAAAATAGTCTGTTCTAAATAATAGACTATTCTAAAATAGTCTATTTTGAATTGCACATGAATTTTGTGCTCACCCTGTACGATATCCTCTCTTTTTGGATGAGGCACTGAAGTGAAATATAGGGGTATTTTCTTACATGATCTGCACAGAAGGAAGATGTAGAGATAATACCTACGTTTGGGGTTTTCACATTTCAGACGCTGTGCTTTTCAATCGTAACTTTAACGCACAGACTTAAGACTCTGATAACTCCAACAAATTATTCCATGACTAATTTTTACAACAAATGTATTATGATTTAAAAACTAATTAACAGCAATTATTAAGTAAAGACGTTGTGCAAGGTATATAATAATGTTAGGTTGCCACAACTTGTTATTTTCTTACTTCTGAAAAAAACATAAGGATAGAAAGCAAGGGGAAGATTTTCCTGTTTGTGAGATTAGGAACTGAGACATTTTCAGATTTTACGCAGCCTGGGAATTTCCTGCTGTCTCAGAATTTTCTCTCCTGATGGCGTCTTTCATTTTTTTGCTATGAATTGGGGAATCCCTCTGTGTTCTCCAGTACATGTTGCAGTAAGTCCGTCCCAATCGGGGCGGCTTAACTAAGTACTGTAGACCTGGGGGCAAAGCCCATCACACCCAGACACCATGTGGGTCCCCTGCTGGCCTGCAGCTGGGCTGCTAGGGGCTTGGAACTTCCCACTGTGGTCTGGTCAGCAGTGGCATCTTTGAAAGGAGTCTGGGGGGCGGGTAGAGGATATAGTTTTGGTGCCCAAGTTTGGGAGATAACTGACGATCACAGGTAGTGTGAGCTGCAGTCTGCATCATCTAACTTCAGAACTGTGAGATGATAGACATATTTTGGCCCCCAAAGACCAGAGTTTAATTTCCATTTCTAATTTTTACTGGTTAGATATAGAAACCTTGTACAAGAGACTTACTTCTTTGCATTCTGGTTTTCTTAATGGGATAGAAATGGGGGGAAAGGACATTCAAAATACTCGTTTTAAAGAATTGTTATAATAATTACATGCAATGCCATATGAAATCTCCTGGCTCAGAACCTGACACACAGTGGGTACTCAAACCTTCCTACAGATACAAATCTCAGAATGAGAAAACTCAAGAACTCACCTACACAGCTAAAGAGGCTTTCAGACCAGGCACTAAAAATAAATAAATAGACAAATGAATAATACATACATAAACCAACAAAGTTAAGTCATTTAACAGCAAACACAAATTTATTTCGAGAAGATGAAGTGCATGATACCTGGGTTCCCCCTCTCATTTCTCTTTTTTTGATGGGGGTGGGACAGAGTCTCACTATGTTGCCCTCGGTAGAGTGCCATGACACCACGGCAACCTCTAACTCTTGGGCTTAAGCGATTCTCTTGCCTCAGCATCCCAAGTAGCTGGGATTATTTCTAATTGTTTCAAAAGTAAAGAACAGATAAAAAGTAGTGATTATAACTGATTATTACTGAAAAATAACTTCATTATAGATAGGCGATGCCAGGAAATGATCTATCTCAGGAAAGAAGTGAAGGATGACCACGTGCTTTGCCCACACCCTCCAGGAAATCACGTCTGCACTGAATCAGGCTGAAAGTAAGTGACAATTTATTAGTTTGTGAGATAAATAAATAAATTGATAGCATAATTCATTCATTCAGATACCATGATCAGTGCATTCTTTTTACTAGGAAAGAAGAAAGAAAGAAAAGGAACGGAGGGAGGGAAGAAGAGAGGAAGGGGAATAAAAGAGGAAAGGACGGATGAAAGAAGGGAGAAAGGGAGGGAGGGAAGGACGGGGCCAGGGAGAGAATGGCTTTTGTTCCAACGCCACCAGTGTAAGATTCTATCTGTAAGTATAATATCACTATCTGGACCCCAGGAAAGCCAGATTGCTTCCTGCTTCTTTAAATACTATGAAGACTCTGGTTAGAATCATCTGGGAAATGACAAATGGTATCTGGAATTGAGCCGGTCTCAGATGGACGGCAAGAGTACACTGCGTGTGACCCGCTCCCCACCCTGTCCCAGGCAAGATGCAGGAACGGCCCTTCAAAAGCTTCATCGTCTTAACATGCGCAGAACCTGAGCATTTTCTGAACAAAATCTGCTCCTATGCAAATTAATTTATATATGGAATGTACATGCGCAGAAAGGTGGAACACACATTTTACTTCTATTAAGTAAAAATATTTATTTTTAAACAGAAATAAGCAAATCTCCCTTTTTGGTTCATGTTAATTCTGAGTGTGTACACTCTCCCAGTTTCCTGGAGAGACCTGAGACTCCCTTGTTGAAAGTCCACGTGGTGCCTGTGAGAGCTGAGCTTCCTCTTTTAAATTATAAAAATATCTGCTTATACCCTTAAAGAATACACGCGCGTACACACCAAACTTTCACATCTGCATGGAAACAAAGCTTACAGTCTTTTAATGTGTTTTAATAATTTTCTTTTATGTTATAAAGTATTTTCATAGGTGGTAATATTTTAATCCAGCAAGTAATTCTGTGTATGTGCGTGTGTGGCGGGTGGCGTGTGTATGTCCATGTATTTGTGGTGTGTGGTGCACGTCCGTAAGTGTGGAGTGTGTGGAGCTTATGTGTATGTGTGTGTGTGGTACATGTGTATCAGCACTCAGTTTAATTCATCTTATGTAGCCAAGATTTGGCAATAAATGCATAGAAGAAGTTATTTTGAAGCTCATGAGTTGTAAAAAGGAGCACGTGTGTGGTGAGACAGGCTCTGAGTGCAGTGGGGGAGAGGATGACCCAGGCCATTTACCCACAGCAGGTGTAAGGCCATCTGAAGACACAGGATCCTAATGTGGGGGTTAGGGGCACTCTTACTGTCTTTTGGGAGCTTAGTCTGAGTGCACCTCTGTATGCAGAGGAGAGGCCCCTGGGTAGGACAGTTACTAGTAAGCCCTGTAAATGAGTAGAAATGCTCATCTTTGCCTCCAAAAAGCTAGCCTGCCTCAATCCTGGATCCTCATCACTGGCACGGAGATACAGGACTTCTATCTTTGGTTTCATTTCTAACATTTTAGCTCCACAATTGTACGTGACCTAAATTATACTTTAAAGATGCCTTTTTAATATTTTATTAAAAATCATGAATTCTAGCTCGGCGCCTGTAGCACAGCGGCTACAGTGCCGGCCACATGCACTGACAGTGGTGGGTTTGAACATGGCCTGAGCCTGCTAAGCAACAATGACAACTGCAACAAAAAAATAGCCAGGCATTGTGGTGGGCGCCCATAGTCCCAGCTACTCGTGAGGCTGAGGTGAGAGAATTGCTTAAGACCAAGAGTTTGAGGTTGCTGTGAGTTGTGAAACCAGGGCACTCTACTGAGGGTGATATAGTGAGACTCTGTCTCAAAAAAAAAAAAAAAATCACGAGTTCTCAGATGGATTCCTTAAATATAACAGTAAATTTAATTGTTTTAGGGACAATTAAAAGGGAAAAACAGATTAACATAAACAAGACACAGGAAATGGTCAGGTGACAGTCATGCTGTTAGTGACAATTGTGTACACAATATGAGCACGCCTAAGGCAACCACTTTAACATTAAAAATAGCAGTGTAGGAAAGCCTGTTCAACAAGGAAATTAAATTTACAGAATGCTTTTCTTGTCACAAATACTGGAAAGATATAAGAGCTCAGAAGTTGCTGCCTCAATTTCTACCTGGCCAGAGGGTCAGTACGGTTTGTAGTCAGGGATGATGGGCCGGGTCTCGTGGACATCTCATTTGTGAGGGTTCTGAACATGGCTCTGAACTGGCAGAGGCTACCACAGAAGTGGGGCCCATACCAGGAACTTCCTGAAATTGGGGGCTGGGGGCAGGCAGCTCCCCTCCCCTCTGCCTCTGCCCATCCAACATGCACATGGAGGCCAGGGAGGGCTCTGCAGGGGTGCGGCCACCTCGCCGACTGCATATGATCAGAGCAGAGGGATTTACTGTACCACTGACTGCTAATCAATAGATATCGAGTGTAGTCTCCTGCTCTAAACTCAGTCAGGTTAATAAGCGTCCATAAAATACAATGGAATGAAATACAATCTTCCCTTTCAAGGGGCCTGGGGATGTAGGACTGTTTGTTTCAGCAGCTGCCTGTGGGACAGTGGGAGGTGGCAGCTTGGACTTTTACCCCAACTTGGCCTTGAACAGTATGGGCCAGCTAAGTGTGCTCTGCTTAGGGACAGCCCCGTTAGGGATATGGTTCCGGCCCTGCAAAGCAAAGTCTTCTCTCTCGCACACTCTCTCTCTCTCTCATTCACAGAAATCAGCTCATGATTTTGTGCCTGAGACTCTGGGCTCCTTGGTATGGAATGTCTGAGAGTGCCAGACTCTTGCTTAAACATAAAGTATCATCTATTTTAAAAGGATAAAGGGAAGGAAGGAAAAAAAGGAGGGAGAAAGGAAAAAAGAGAAATAAGAAGGAAAGAAAGAGGGAGGGGGGAGGAGGGAAAGGAGGAAAGTGGAAGGAAAGAAAGAGAGAGGGAGGGAGGAAGGAAGGAAGGAAAGAAGAAGGAAGGAAAGAAGGAAGGAAGGGAGGGAGGGAAGAAGGAAAGAAGAAGGAAGGAAAGAAGGAAGGAAGGGAGGGAGGGAGGGAGGAAGGAAGGAAGGAGCCCCATAGACAATCTATATGTTTTGATATGGAGGAAAACTCCAGCAGGCTTAGGCAAACACCGTGTGAACAATTATGTATTCTCTAGGAGAAACAGTCCTGGTGCAACCGGATATTTTCTCTGGCAGGGATGAGATCAGAGCTGAAGAATCAGAGAGGAAATTTGCATGTTTTTATATTCTTCTGCCTTCTGCACAGGAAGTCTGTAGTCCAATTACTAGTAATACTGACACATCGTACTCAGCTCAGAGACAACGGCACAGAAGCAGACTCTGTTTTGAATTCCAATATAGGTAAAGACATGCAATGCAAAGGTAGAAGAGACTTTGAGCTTATATTGTCCCACAGTAGGTCTCTGTTTTCTGTGCATGGCCCAGGTTTCAATACTGTTTGGTCCCATGGAGCCATATTCACCTTCTTGCACCTGCCCAAATAGAGTGATGGTTTTAGCTTTCTGGGTCCCAACTCAAAGCCTTTTCAGGCCCTTGTTGAAGGTAACTTTCCCAAGTATAGATTTCACAGGTCTGTGGCTTTGTAATTAAACACACACACACACACACACACACACACACACACACGCTTAAATTTTTAAAACATTTAATCATAAGAAAAAGAAAGATATGATACAAGATAGTTAAACAGGCAGGGTTAACTGTCTGCCTTTTAATGCTCATTTTTCCCAACGGCAGTGTGAATGACAATGACATTATAACTTACCTGCTATTAAATTTTTCAAATGCATTCATTTTAACTTACAGAGTCTTGTCTACGTTTGAGTCCGGAATGTGTCCATTTTCCATCCTGGTTTTGGACTGTTAGAGACCCAGAATAAAGGGAATACCCAGTTTGCTTGGCTTTGCTGCAGCCCCTTTCTGGTGATGAGGCCAGCCCTGTTGGGGGGGAAGTCCCTGCCACCTTAGGGGGCTCACTTACGGGTCTCTATGTCTCTCCTCCCCCTCCCACAGCCAGGAGTGCGCTGACCTTCCCTGGCTCAGTTTCTGGGCTCCCACCCTTCTCTCTTACAGTTTCAATGTGGGAATAAAAAGAACAGCATTTCCTACCAAAGTTCAGTTCTATGATTTACATTTTATAATCAAACTCTTATACTATGCAAAAACAGAATTTAAATATTTTTATGTGTAAGTATTTCAAAGCTTGCTGGGTGATCACGGCCATCATACCCCCTTGATTCGTCTGAGTCTGGTGAGGTTATGTCGCCCTGGAGGCCAAGGAGAAGGAAGAACAGAGACCAAGCAGCATCATCAGGGATGGTTTTGATCATTTTTATGCACAACGTGAGGATAAAGCAATAATATCAGCGCCACAGTCTCAAATCAATATCTTGTTTTATTATAAACAACGTTCCATTGAGTGCAGGGCGTTCTCTGGTGGAGAAAACGTGGGAGGCCACTGCAAGTCTGGGTCCCTTCCCTCCCTTCACTTGGTCCCAGCATGTGACCTCAGGGAGCCATTGTCTCCTTCCCTTTGTCTCAAAATGAAGGTGATAACAGTGTCCCCTTTGTCTTGACAGGGTGCTTTGTGTTCACAGATAAAAATGTCTTCAATTTCTAAAGCTATTAGTGACCATATTGTATATTCAGTATATATAGAATGTATATAAAAACACTATGAGTTTTGGCAGTAGGATAAGCTGTTTTACATCAGGAACATTCTGGAGAGTCCTGATAGAAATAAATCTCTAATCTATTGCAAAAAAAAAGTATTATTTTCTTTTCTTTTTTTGTGTGTTTTAGGAAAAGGTATTCATTATACACAAGTCTGATTATTTTTTGAAGTTAATATTCACAACACGGTCATTGTTGAAGTTTTAAGTATGTGTGAATTTAATAGATAACTGGCACTGCTTTATCGCTTTTGAATAAGGTTATAATTCTAGGGTTGTGATTTTGGGTCGTTTTCCTTTTATTTCTTCCAATAAAGGAGGCTTTCGTGTCTATAGGGAGCTATCATCTTGACTAATCTGCAATGCCAATTCTCTGCTTTTTACTCTAGCAAGAGCCACATGAAATGAGGTTCAGATCCAGTG
Organism: Galagoides demidoff; assembly: GCA_963574575.1. Classification (NCBI taxonomy): domain Eukaryota; kingdom Metazoa; phylum Chordata; class Mammalia; order Primates; family Galagidae; genus Galagoides; species Galagoides demidoff. Next base: position 139,622 of record CAUYQV010120219.1, on the reverse strand, counting down.
AAACTGAGTCTGAAGTATGGAAATAGATAAATTGTGACTTTTTTTTTTTTTTTTTTTACAAAATATTCTTTCTGTTTTCTTTGGATTTCTGAGCTATTCTGAGGGCATGGTTTCCCATTAATCTTCCATTTTTTTAATATTTCAATTATAGGCATAGTTGGGGATTTGCAAGTGGAAACAAAGGAACTGGGAGTATGTGAGGAACATCAGGGAGTGTGTCACCAGGATGAAGTCATTCAAGCTCTCTGAGCTTCAGGTTGTAACTCATAAAATAGCTATCGTATTATCTGTCTCAAAAGGTTATTTTCTGAATTAACTGAAATTCTATAAGTACATCCCTTGAAAGAGCACCTGGTATATTGTAATGCTCAAATTGCTACCTTACCTTCTGCTATTATGAGTATCATCTACGCTAGAAGGAACCCTGACAAGGATCCAAATCAAAAAGAAGATAGAAGAAAGAAAAAGAATACCAAATAGTTCGGAGAATCACTCTAAATGGCTTCAAGAGTCAGGCTTTGATTTATTTTCTGTGGTAATTCAGGTCAGCTTATCTGCCTTGAACCTAGTTCTAAAAAGTGATGATGGATTTCGGGGGAGAGAGCACATTTTGACATTTTTTTTCTGTCTGACCATGAATCTACCAGACACTGTGTGATTCTAAGGGACCTTATTCTGCAGGGGAGGATTTTATTTTTTCTTTTTACAGTTTCTTCATCCCATCTTTGCTAATATAGGGCAGGGGAGACCAGCTAATCCTCATTCTGTAGCCCATACTTGATCCTTTGTCCAAAGAGTTCCAATAAGATTGCTTTGGCCAACGCAGGTGGACAACTTGAGCTCATGAGTTCAAGACTATCCTGAGCAAAATCAAGACTTTGTCTCTACTAAAAATAGAAAAACGGAGGCAAGAGGATCACTTGAGCCCAAGAACTGGAGGTTGATGTGAGCTATGACTCCATAGCACTCTACCTAGGGTGACAGCTTGAGACTCTGTCTCAAAAAAAAAAAAAGAGAGATCAAATCTGTGATGAGTGACTTTTCTGATTTCTCCAATCAAACTGTGAGGTCCAACAGTGTGATGTGAGCATGGTTCTCCTTGGCACTCACTTGGGCACTGGGGCAGGAATTAACCGAACATGTGAACCATCAGGCAGGCAGCTCAGCAAGGGAGGGTAAGTAAGATGCTTACTATCAAATGTTCCACCTCATTTGACATAAGAATGGTAGGAAATAACTGCTGGAAGATTAGTCAAGGCCCAAGGTACTCCTCCATCAACCATAAAGTGACTTCAGGAGAAGTGGAGGGATGACGCTAGCACTCACAAATGCTAAGCGTTTGTTCCCTTAAACCAGAGACATTAAGGAAGAAACAAGAGGAGCTCTTGGAAATAAAAGCTCAGTAATTACATGGACTAAATGGAAGACAAATTAGAGCAAATATCTCAGAAAATTGAACAAAAGACCAAGAGTTAGATAATAGCAAAGTTAGTAAAATCAGCTCAGCCCATAACATATATGTAACACCATCCAAATAATGAGATTCACAGAAAAACAAATCAAAAGCAAGGGAGAGAGGATCTTCAATGATATACTTGAAAGCATTTCTCAGAAAAAAAGAACATGAGTTTGAATACAGAAAAGTCTCACCCAGTGTACAGCACAATGGAAGAGAAATGATCCATATTAAGTCAAAGACTCATGACATTTCAGACACCAGGGACAGTGATCCTAAAAACTCCCTGAGAGGAAGAAAGAAATCACTTCTAATACAAAGCCTTTGGGTGAGGAACACCGCTAGACTTGACCACAGCAACACTAGCAGCTAGAGGAAAATGGAATGATGCCTTCGCCATTCTCAGAAAAATGTACTTCCATTTATACTTGACTCTCAGAGACACCACCTATCAAGTGTGGGGGCATAGCACAGCCATATTCAGACATGCAGGGTGTCAACCATTTATTATGCTACTATTGCAGAATCTGCACAAAATGAGCCTACAGATGAAGAAATAGGATTGTGCGAGTTCCTAGGACTGGAGGACCCATGTGGTAGAAAAGAGAAAAGCCCAGGCTAGGATGGCAGCTAAGGGAAATCCTGGGGCCACATCTGTGCAGAATGCTGGTGTGGGAGCCAAGCCCAGGTGGGAACAGGAGGAGAAAAAAATCACTGAGCAAAATCACTGAGCATGCACAGAGAAGTTTTATAGTCATGGATTGTATTGGAAGAGGAGTTAATGAGAAATGCACGGAAACCAAGGCAATAGAAAAAGGAAAATTGAATTCCACGTAAAACAAGTCTGCATGGAGGGAACTGTAATGTTAGCTGCGGTGTGCACTGCTCAGCTAGCATTCACACTCATGGGATCATTGCAGAGCAGAATCCCCATCTAGCCAAAACCGTGAAGGGGCAGGGTTGGGACCATGCACATGTTTCATTTTCCTCAACAGTTTCTTCCCAACTCTAGGGGTGGCCTGCCCTCCCCTCAATTTGTCTGTAGGCAGAGTGACTTACAGGATTTCTACAACAGACACTAGTCTTGGAATCTGATTAAACAGTTATGGAAACCATTGTCAAGATCAATGGGAAATTTTGATTTTCAGAGTTTGTTGTTCTATTCAGATATAACTTATTTTTCTCCTTGGAGTTTAAAGATCGGCAGTTTATACAGAAGGGGAAGGAGGAAGGCTGATGAGGAGAGGCTGGAATTCCCGGCCGTATAAAATATATGCAATGCCCAAGAAATCTGAGGAAAAAACTAAGAAAAAAAAGAGTCATTCTGGTGAGGGGATCACTCACTTTCAGACTATTTTCCATGAAGGGAAGGAGAGAGGATTCCCTCTTCCATTTTCAATTAAAGAAAATTAGTCAAGTACAAACAAAAAATAATGAAGTCAGCAGTATTACCAGATTGGCTTGATTTTTCCCCATGTTTTGTTAACATACTTCTTAAATAGCAGGCATTTATTCATTTATAAAACTTTAAATTCTGCTTTGTTTTGCTAAAACTTATAAAATGTTAGCATACCATTTCACTTCTTTGTACCATATATTTTAACGTACTTCCTTCCAGTGTATGCCTTTTCATGATTTAATTAACTACATCTCGGATTCTGGGATGGTCCTTTTGAACCTTCTTAAGGTTCAGAAAGTCTTGATTATATTTCTGAGTATTTAACTGAGAGGAACTTTGGAATCATTGGGTTAAATTATCTTTGGAAGATTTGTGTCAAGTGCCACAGTGATGCAATGCGTGAAGGTGGCCTTTTTCTACTGCACCCCCAGTTGTCATTGCGTGTGTTAAAAAATTTTGCTGATGTAGTAAAGCCATGTTAAACGTTTTAATGCATAGACAGATTTCGTAGTAGGAGTAGTGTTGATTATGTAGTCCTACGTTATCTAAGTCACTTGCATTTTAATTTTTGTTAATTGTTAATGCATTTCACTCATTAATTCAAGTTTTTTTCAAAAAAAGGTCATTTTGAGTCCTTTGACTTCTTCATATTTCATGTTTGTTGCAATTCAGTTTCTGCCTGCTTTCCCGAGCTGGTTCATGCCTGTGCTGATATTTTAAGGCCCAGGTGAGCTTGGACTCCTCTCCCTCTGCCTCCCCAAGTCCTGTTTGCTTGCGTTCTGCGGGTGACAACATCGTTTTGGTTGTACCCTGTTTCTTCTGCTTTGTGTTAATGCATTGGAAGGCAGGCCACCAGAATCATGTCTGTCTCCATTCTCTCCTCTTATTATAATCTTCACGTGCGCGCAAATGGACTCATATATGTGCACTCACACAGGCTCTACGCTATGACTAGCTTCTATTTCAATTTTAGTTCTTAGTTTAAATGCCATTTTCATCTTACCCATTTGTTGCAATTACTATTCTGCCCCATCTGATGGCTTGGTAAGGCTGGTCTTTGTATTTTCATGTGCAAAGTGAACTTTGAATGAGTGCCCTGAGAGAACCATTCATGTCCTAGCCCTGAGCACAGGTGAGTGTGACCTGATTAGGAAAAGGGGTTTTGCAGATATAAATGCATTGAGGATCTCAAGGTGAGATGTTGCCTGGCACTCCAGGTGGGCTCTAGAACCAATAGGGGTCCTTAGTCACAGACAGAAGGAAGGAATGGGGGGGGAAGCAGGACACAGCAAGATAGACGTAGAGGGGGCAGTGATGGGATGGACCAGTGCTCACAGCCGCCAGAGCTGGACAGTCATCTAGCACCTTCAGAGGAAGCCCAGACCTGCTGGCACCTTAATTTTGTAGTTCTGGTCTCTGGAACTGTGAAAGAATGAATTTATTTTGTTTTAAGCCACCAAGTTCACAGCAATGTGTTAGGACAGCCCTGGGAAGCTAACACACCATAGTCTCAGGAATGCATTGACTCGTGATTCTGTCCTGATGGGTCCTCCCAGGCGATTTCTATTGCTGAAGTATCTTTGATTTCTTTATAGAATGGGTACTATTTCCTAATTACAATTTTTTTTAAAGAAAGTTCTTTTTTTTTTTTTAAAGAACTTTAAGAAAGAAAAGAAAAAGAAAGCTCTTTTTCTTACAGTTTTTTTTTTTTTTCTGAGCAGTGCCTGTGGCTCAAAGGAGTAGGGTGCTGACCTCACATGCCGGAGGTGGTGGGTTCAAGCCCAGCCCCGGACCCCCCAAAAAAAACTGCAAGAAAGTTCTTCCTCTGCAGCTCAGAGGCAGGCGTCATGTTTAATTATTCTTTACGTATGTCTTGTTCTAGCCACATTGCGAGCCTTCAAATACTGTGGAAAAGGAAGATAATGGGGAGAGAAGACGGAAGATAAAGATGAAAATGAAGAGGAAGGAAGAACAGAGAGCAGCTCTGCTCTCCCGAGCAGTCTTCTGATTAAAATCCTGACTGGAGACAAGGTCTTCTAGAGCATATTCTGTTCTAACCTGAATTGGCCACACTACCCATCCCATTAACAAAACTGGTTTTGTTTCCCTTTTTGACTTTCTTATTTTTTTTTTATTATACAGGTATTTATATAAAACATAAAACATTCTGGCGTGATTGAATCAGTGCATGAGTACGTTGAATAGAATCAGTGCACACACACCCCCATTTCACGGAAACTTGAATCTTACGTTATGTGGTAACACACATGTACATGTAAACCCATGTGCAGATAGATTTCATGACATTAATAGAATTATATGAAGTGCACTTTTTTTTCCCCAGAAATGTGATTTTTTTCACTTACTAAGGTAAATGTGCATTTTCAGGTCAGCATTAACCCTGCAGTGTTGAGTGGCCGCCTGAAGGCATTAGTTCCCTGGCAGAGTTGTGCTATAATTTATTTTGCTACTGCCCTATGAATGGACAATTACAACTGCAATTTACTATTATGCCATATGTGGCAATAAATACCTTTGTAATTAAAACTTTAACTTCTTAGCAATGTTCTTACTAATAGTTTCCTGGCACTAAAATTAGTAAATGATAGAGAATTTAGATTATTGAGGGATACTGACTCACTCGTAAGGAGCACTCACTGGGTGTCTTACCAACTTACATCCCCACCAGAATTACAGGAGTGTTTTTTTCCCATTATAGTAGTGCTTTTTATAATCAATTGGATGAAAAATAATGTTTAATAATTGTTTTACTTTGTTTTTACTTGAGTTCTGACAACGCTGAGCTGCTTTTTACGTGTTAACAGGCCCCAAATCTCTTCTTCACGTATTGCCTGTTCTCTCCTTCTGTTCACTTTTCCATTAATGTGTGGACAGTCTCTTTTCTGTCATGGAGACGCCCTGTCTGTATTCTTGGTAGAACTCCTTTGATCCTTTCCTTTTCTTAAATATGTTGGGCCTGTTTTCTTCTTTTAACTATTAAATCTTATAGTAACGTAGTTCACGTGGGAACATTTACCTTTCCAAATGAATGTCCTTCCACTCACAATGGAGTTACGTTCAGATAAATCCTTCCATGTGAAAAATATCTTAAGTCAAAAATGCATCTGATAGGGCGGCACCTGCGGCTCAGTGGGTACGGCACTGGCCCCATATACCAAAGAGGTTCAAACCCAGCTCCAGACAAACTGCGACAAAAAATAGCTGGGCGTTGTGGTGGGCGCCTGTGGTCCAAGCTACTTGGGAAGCTGAGGCAGGAGAATCACTTAAGCCCAGGAGTTGGAGGTTGCTGTATGTTGTGATGCACGGCACTCTACAGAGGGTGACAAAGTGAGACTCTGTCTCTAAAAAAAAAAAGAAAGAAAGAAAGAAAAATGCATTGAATTCCCCGAACCTTCTGAGCATCATAGCTTGGCCTCGCCTACCTCCAAGATGCTCAGGACACCTACATCAGCCAACCCACCTCCGGGGAAGACCACATAACACAAAGCCGATTTTGCAAAGGTTGCCTGCAGTGCTCACATGGGCGTTTTGTGGATGTGATGGAATGCAAAAATACAAAATGCAATATCAGAAAAACGCTGGCACCCCAGGACGCTGGGGAGCATCAGCTCTTTACTCTCGTGATTGGGTGGCTTCATGAAAAGTCCAAAATTTAACATTCCAACTATGGTTTTTACCAAATGTGTGTCACTTTTCAATCATTATAAAGCTGGAGAGTTGTAAGTCAAACCACCATAACATAGGATGGTGGACATTTGTCTGACAGATGTTTTTCTTTTATTTGTAATCAGCATTCACCAGCATCGAGGTTCTGTGTTTGCCTGGGTTTCACTCTCACTCGAGGACAAGGTGATTGGTGATAATGACACAAACGCCCTTAAAATCTCTGCCTGCCGCCTGACCTACCTGGACACCTGAACACAGGTTACAAGATTGAAGCAGTTACCCTGAGCCACAAGGGGGAGGTGTCTGACCTCCACTGTGTGAGATGAAGTGGAATCTCCTGACCCCTAATTGAATGACAAATTGAAGAGAAAGCACGCCCACCTGGCCGCTAGCCTTGGTTAACATTCCACATTTTTTTTCTCTCCCTCATCAGAGTCACAGGCACTGATATAATGAAATAATTTAACAGACCAAAATGACTGCAGGACATTTTTAAAGATGTAAACCACGTCATCTGTTGCCTTAATCAGTGTGACATCTGCCAATCTGAAGGACACTGGAGGCGACTATGAGAGGGCATGTTTGTGTATATGTTTATTTAATAGCTTTTAGGCTGTCATTTAATCCTTATCTTTGCCAGATACCTGGACAAATGCAAAGAAAACATTCAGCTGAGTCAAAAGTGCACAATTATTAATCAGTCCTTCAAACAATGGCCCCTTTGGTGGACTGAATTCTCAGAACCGCAGAAATGAAAAATCTTGGTGACTTGGAGGGCATTTGATTCTTGTCTGGCTGAGTTTATCTCAACTTCGTGTTTACGCTTTGTTACCTTTGAGCAAAGACCAAATTGCCTTGGAAGGGTACAACAGTCCTATCACACGGGGCTCTCTTAATTGCTAATACCGTTCATTAATTAGAGGAAGGAGAACGGGTCTTGGAGGCTCGCTGGGGACTGAGCAGGGTTAGACCTATCTTGTTGGGTTTGCTAATGACGACTGCCTCTCCTAATTTGCCAGTCAAAGTGACTTTCTCTAATCGGTACTAAATGGTGTGACAATCTGAGCATACGGTGACAGCTGTGAAGGCAGGATGCTGCATCCCACTTGGAGGGGCTTGGTGACTCTGGCTGGAGTCTCAGGGGACTGTGGGACGCAGAGAGGAAGGAGCCTGAGATCAGAAGGAAGCAAGTGTTCACACTGTGCTCAGAAGTGACAAGGTTCACGCGTCCCTTTTGAGACCTTCACAAATAGAAAAACCAGAACATCCCAATTTTCCTTTTTGTTTCAACATCAAATCCTGCTGGCGGTTCCATCCAGATTTTTAAAGAAGGTCTACAGTAAATAATTGAAGATTTAACTAGCCTTCTATTTTAGTCAATACTCAAAAATAAAACAGCGTGTCCCTCCCCAGAGGTGCTGCTGTTTGACTGATGTGTTCTGGACTGTTCCTGAACTTGGCCTGCAATTGCGTTTACTCTTCTCAATGCCTAATGCTTGCGGGCTTGGGTGTCTCCTTAGACAGCATAGCTGGGGGCACGTATGGTTCAGGGAGACCTGCTATCTGATCCCGGAACGTAAGCTGGCGGCGACCTGGTTATGAGGGGTTCCAAACTCACCCTGCTTTTGTTTGCTCATCTGTTTCCCCCACCCCACCTCTGAAGAAAATCTTTTCTTCCACCTTTTAATAAAAACATAGCAAATAGTTGTTTGCTGGCAAGAGGAGGGATCAGACGGAGTGACTCATCACACATGTGTCATTGCAGACGCGGGAAATGCATTAAGCTTCTTTAGGAGAATGGTCAGTGCTGAGGTCCTGACAGTCTGCCGATGACTTGTTTGTGTTGGAGTAACCAGTAAGTCGGCCGTTAGTCTTTGAGTAATCGCTCCTGTCAGCTTGTTAAACATTAAAAACAAATGCATGTGCTAGAGAAAAGCCATGCCTCTTTTTTAGATAGGGAGTCACTTTTTAAACTCTTTTCACTGCCTGGGGTAGTTGGTGGTCTCCCGGCTGTGGGCTGCTGAGTGTCGCCCTTACATCCACCACGAGGCCCCTTCTGCAGGCAGAGTGAGGATGGCGGTGTTGAACTTCTGCCCGGTGAGCCCAGCCCAGCCTCCACGTTGGTCCCCAGGTAAGGTGCTCACATTTCTGGGCCCTGATATTATGATGTGCAACCCGATTTTTCTTCCTGTGGGCTGCTCTGGTTATTCTAATCATAAAAGTCTCTAAAAGTTAGAGAACTGGAGAGCCCATCAAGAGCTGGGAACGGCATGCAATTGAGTAATTAACTTCTCAAAACTCCGGGAATGAGCTGCTGCTATTCAGAAACCCGCAGTCTAATCAGAGCTTAGCCTCTTGTTTCCCCCCTTCCTTACTCCACTGTCCCTTTTTCTTCATCCCTTTTCTCAACTCCCTTTAAATCAGTCCCATTTTACTTTTTTCCTTCCTTCCTAGCTGAGGTCTCCTTACTCATCCCTGCCTGGTGGGTCACGCACATACTCTGATTGAACAGACGTGGCCGTGGTTTCTCACACTTACCTAAGTCTTCCAGGAGTCTGCACCAGAGGAGTCTCCCCCCTTTACCAAATGACTCACTGATTCTAATGCAGCCAACATCTCCTAACGGCATCTGAGATGATGCCAACGTGATGAAAATGAAAGACACATTTTCAAAGGAAGTTTTGAGAATGTTTCTCCTACCTACTGTTACCCTACCACAGGAAGGCCGTGCTCTGAAAGGCACTTTCTTGGGAAAATTGCTTCCTTTTGGAGTATGAATGTTTCTTTTCCGGACTGAGGTCATTGATACTAATCAGTTGGTGATCCGCTGTTTGTGGGTGTGTATCTGTGTGTATCTGTGTGCTGTGTCCGCTGTTTGTGGGTGTGTATCTGTGTGTATCTGTGTGCTGTGCCCGCTGTTTGTGGGTGTGTATCTGTGTGTATCTGTGTGCTGTGTCCGTTGTTTGTGGGTGTGTATCTGTGTGTATCTGTGTGCTGTGTGCAGCCCGTCTTTGCAATGATGGGTCAACAGAGATCATCTTTGCAGGAAGAGTCTATATTTGAAACTGAAACTTCAGATGTGGTTGTGTGGTTTGCTTTCCTCTCATCCCAGGGCAAGGAATTTGTGAGCAAGGCCTTGTCTCTGTTCTGTAAAAATACACTGTGCTCACCCAGGCTGGAGAATTTCAAACACGGCGCTGGTGCACATGACAGCCAGCCACAGCCCATATCTAGAGTTTTATGGAATATACACTTTTAAGAGCTGTTTTTCTTTGTTGAAATGACTTTTAACCAAAATGTCACTTTTAAAAGCCAGTTTCAATTATCAATCCGTCATCAAGTTCAAACTGCAGGTCCCAGAGTGCCTTTTTAGACAAACTAAGATAAATATATTCACTCAGGGCTCACGATAGGGCACAAGGAAAAATCAAACCAAAGGGATAAAAAGTCTCTCAAAACTAAATCTGTGAGATAAATTTCCTAGGAACATTTACAAATTCTACCAAAAACAGTCTTAGACACCTATACTTGGGGGGGGATATTTAGGCATTTTAAATACTTTAAAAATATCACAAACATGTTGCTCTGGAAAATCTACAACAATTGATAAGGGAAGGTAAGAAAGAATTGTTCATGTTACTATTTAACAAAAGTTAAAGTTTCAAGGAGCCGCTGAGTCACCACAGATAGAAAACTAATATGAATATAAGATATTTAAAGTCAAACCTGTGAATTCAGTACCATAGGATCTTTAAGACAGTCCCAATAGAAACATGTCATGAGTTTGCTGTTAAACAAATGATAATACTGAGATTCTAATTGGAAACCAAAAATACAAGATCTTCACATTGACAAAGGGGTATATTACTTTAAAAATTTTTAAAAATCCTACGAGCTTCTAGTGTTTATACCTTTTTAATTTTTAATCTTCATACCTACTAATAATACCTATAGATATCTGTGATAGAAAATAACTATTTTCCTTATTTTAATCACTCACCTACTGTAGTCCTTATAAAAGGAAATATTTGTGTTAAGGCACAGGTGCTCATCTGCCTTCATTAAGGATGCTCAGGGCTCTGTGCTCCAACCTCAAATCACTTCTACATGAACATTTTCTCATTTTTTTCTTAAGCAATGTTTCCAGAATAGAATTACTAAGGCATTGTTCCCACCGGGCATTTGGTGAAACAAGTATCTAATTCTTTTTCTGTTGCTTGCAATCTGTAAAAATAACACCTGAAAATGAGTGACTGCAGGTACCGGTCCTAAGATGGGGGCAAATTCCTAGTGAAAGATGTAGAAGTGAAGACTATTTCTCTGAACTAAGTTTTTGGCGACCTTTATTCCACCAGTGTGATACAGTTGGCCAAACTGTAGTCTGTAATGACCAGATTCAGTTTGGGCTAATGTTGCCAATTAGAAATTGTTCTGGTGGCTTCTGGGGAGGTTTTCCTTATTGTTATTAGGAACTGCAGGAACTGACCCCTTCTCATGGGGCCTATGTGACCACAGAGGACTGTCACTCTGCCTTGTCAGTGACCTAATGAACCGTATTTGGGTGACAGGTGCACTGGAAACCCTGATGTAACACTATACCATTCCTCCATGCAACACTCACATCCTACATCTATTGAAATAATTTAAAGGGAGAGAGAGAGAAGGCTGGCATACTCTGAGGGATATGCAAATAAAACTTTAAAGCAGTTACTGAATCAAGTTAACACTGAACACATCTTCCCTCCAGATTTCGTAGTACTCTGTGTCTTAAAGGACAAGCCCATCTCGGTTGGTTTTACGGCTGTTTGCAGACAAAGCTTGGTGAAAGAATTACAAAGCCATGAAGAAACTAAGAACGGGCTCAGCACCTGTGGCTCAAGTGGCTGAGGCACCAGCCACATACACCTAAGCTGGCAGGTTCGAATCCAGCCCGGGTCCGACAAATAACAATGATGGCTACAACCAAAAATAGCCAGGCATTGTGGTGGGCGCCTGTGGTCCCAGCTACTTGGGAGGCCGAGGCAGGAGAACTGTTTGAGCCCAAGAGTTGGCGGTTGCTGTGAACTGTAATGCCATGGCTCCCTATCCAGGGTGACAGCTTGAGGCTCTGTCTCAAAAAAAAGGAACCAAGGACAGTAGAAAGAGTCGGGAGAAGAGGAATGAACAGAGCATTGTCAGGGAGCAGGAGCACAGGGAGGACAGAGCGAAGGGGAAGGGGGCACGTGTATCTCCTGTCCCCTCTCAGAGTCCTGTGCAAAGACACCCAGAGTCTCAGGATGGACGGGCGATGAACGGGCCCTGCTTCAGAGTGCCCACTGCTGTATGTTTTTGAAATTCCCATGTTCAAATATCCTTTTGCTTTTTTCGGTATTAACACTGTATTCTTTTACTCAGTGGTACAGACTTTTGTATGCGGGTTATGTTTATTATGTGTCTAACTATATTGGAAAGCTCTGGCTTTAACGTTATTTAAACTTCTGCGATACGTGAAAGCCCAGAGTCTGGACCTCACCAAAGGTCAGTATCTTTTAGTGGTCATGATGGTTGACGTCATGTACCAACTTCCCTGGGCAAAATAAATCACTTATGCTTAGAGCCCTCCATGTCTCATGCTGAGGAAGAATTGTTTTCTTCTTTGTACTACAAAAAAAGTGTGATTTGATTTGTAAAAACATTAACAATCAACTACTCTAAAACTTAGGAATTTCTTAAAGTATCTCTTGTAAGATGAAATGATCACAAGTAGGTAAAAGACAGTAAGAAAATAACATAATGTTACTTATGACAGTGTCCACCTGTGCGGAGGACTCCACGGGGTGGTCATCTGCACATCCATTGCCTGAATTACAATGTGGGAACAATATGAGGAAATAAAAGTAAACCAAGTGGGAATTTTCTTCCCTGCCATGTAAATATCCTTGCTGGCTTGCTTTCTATATGTAGGTGACCATTCCCTTGTTCCACCCAGCCCATTCTCCTGAAGGTGCTGGAAAATATTTCAGGTCAAGCTGTCTCAGCGGTCTTCACATTAGAACCGTCCAGAAGCTCTTGGAAACGCTGCCAGTGCCCACACCAGAGATTGCCAAGTATTTGACCCGCAGCAGGGCCTTGCACTGGTCCTTTTAAAAACTTCATACGTGATTTTATGATTCACCTAAGCTTAAGATGCACTGTGTTAGTTGATTAAAAAGAAGGGTAGGGAAAAAAGAAAGGGTATATGGAAATGAAAACCAGGAAAAAATGAATTTTAATGGACCAGTCAAAAAAACGACCGTTCTGTGTGTTTATTTCCTCTTTCCCAGGTAGTCACATGTGTTATTCACATGCGTGGAATCAGCTACATCTTTCCTGACAAGCTGTGTTTCTCCAGGATAGTGTGGTTACATCGGGATTTCCTGGGAGTGGAAGTGTGTGATTTTATAAAGTCCGTGTTTATTTTATCTAAACCTAGAGGGGGGGGTTGTTCTCCTTTAAATAAAACCAAGATGGTGAAATAGCATCTTACCAATATTCCCAACGGGGAAACAGCCTCACCTGCTCATTAGGGAAGGCTTGGAACATGTACACCACAAGGTGCTTTGATACGTGTTTTCCAGCCCCCTCAGGGAATATTTGAATTTCCAGGATAGACTGTTTTAATTTTACTTGCCATGCTCTTGGTCAGTTATGAAGATGTCTTAAAATTGAGCCCTATTCTTTAGCAGTTTAAAAAAATACAAGGAAGGCTTTGCATTCCACCTGACCCTTTATTGATCAATTGCCTGAATTACAATTAATTCAAGACTACATATATTTTACACACACATACATATATATAATAGCATTTGTGAACATGTGCACCCTGCATATATAAAGACATGTGTGTATGTGCGTGTGTGTGTGTGTGTGTGTGTAAAATAGCACCTCAGGGGCGGTGCCTGTGGCTCAAAGGAGTAGGGCGCTGGCTCCATATGCTGGAGGTGGTGGGTTCAAACTCAGCCCTGGCCAAAAACTGCAAAAAAATAAAAATAAAAAAAATAGCACCCCAGGAAACTCCAACAAATTGCCATTCACAAATGCTTTCAAATCATAAAACTTATATCAGTATCATTTTTAATATAACCCTTGGTGTTTCTTTTTATCCTTGCATTTTACTAAGAAAAAGAGGGTTTTAATGCATTATACAGTATGGATTTTAAAAGGCCATTTAAAAACTGGAGCTGCATCGCAGACTATCAACCCTTAACTGGGGATCATTGCAGACCTGTGTTGTTTGACATAGTTTAATTCGTTTTCAAATCATGAATGTACACATTTTATTCACGTAACTATTGAAGAACATAAACCTTGGAGATTGTCTAGACCAATAACACCAGCTACACATTTCTTTCTCTTCTCCATTTATTTCATAACTCTTTGTGTATTGGTTTGGAAAGTTTTTTTTTCATTTGGTCCCTAACTCATATTTATTTGAATCCTGAAATACACCCATGATCAAACTTTTCACAATTAAAGTATTTATTTATAATAGAAACATTGTTTAGGCATTTGGGTTTAGAACTCTTTTTTAAAAAATAGTATATAAAAAAACTTAAACAAAACTTATTCCAAAATATCCAAATATTCATTAAGAGTTCCTTAGGGAACAACCATCACTGAAACATGATCTATGTGTCTAACCCAGTAATTTTCAACCCAGGTGTTATGGATCATTAAGGATCATTAATTAAATTATTTTTGAAAGAAGTTCAAAGCACAGTAAATATATTCTTTTTTTAAACTCTTTTTTTGGATCAACGTGATTTAAGTTTGACGTGGAAGTTTATCTGTAGGTTCAAATGTGCCATGAGATTAAAAAAAAAAAAAAGGTTGAAAAACACTGGTCTAACTGATGTGTTCAATATTATCCGTGTGTTTTTATCAACTAGAATGGATTATCGCCAATTTGCAAAGTACTCTATTTAATTAGCATACATCAGTCCATATTTGCTTATCTGAAATCTTGGGGACCAGCTATCCTATCTTGTATTTTGAACCCCTCCCCTACCAGTAGGTACAACATTGTATAATCAACATTTCATTTTTTAAAAATGGTTTAATTTTTATTTCTGCAGCAAAATATATGAATATTTGCATTGAGTGAGGTAATACTTACAATATTCACAACTCAGGTCAATTGAGTTCAGGTATTGGTGCCAACTGAATTATAACACTGTCCTTTGAGTTTTCAGGACTTCTAGAATTTTGGAGCCCTTGATAAAAGTCATGCCCGTGTCGGCACCACAGAGCCTTTTCCATTTCCCCTCAGTATCTGAATCAGAGATTGGCTCTGAAACACGATGGAGTCAGCCCCGCCCAGGACGGTGATTCCTGAACCAGAGGTGCACAGTGGAATCCAGGAGCACTTTGCCCCTCCCCCAAATACCGGTTCCTGGCCCCACTTATAAAATCACTAAATTAGAATCTCCAGGAAATGGACCTTGGAATGTGCGGTTGAAGGAAATGTCCCACAGTGGTTCTGAAGAGCATCTGGGAGCTGGTGGCAATGATCTCTGTGCACAAAACACCTGACTCAGCCAGGGTGCATACACGGGGCTTAATCCGTCATAGAATGGACCCTCACAAGTGTCATATCTATACACGTACCTTTGTATAAACTTCATATTACTGATAAGAATTCCCAGCTCTTTTAAGAGGCATTTTAATTTGAAGAAATCATTGAAAGTACACATACTCAGGAACTTGTATAGGACAACTACCACCAACTGAAATGCAGACAAAAAAAGACTAGGGGTAAAATCAACCAATTGAAGTGCAGCAGTGTCTGGATCAAGCTACGTTGCTTTCTAGAACTATTGGAACTGGTAATAATAATATTAAAACAATGATAGCAATTGGAACTTAACGTGTGAGCAACCAAAAATAAGTTACCAAAGGTAATGATTAATATAAAAATACAACGTTGCATTCACTGCAACTGGTCTCTCCCCAGAAGACAAGAGCAGGAGATTTGAAAAAGATAATTTGGAAGTATAAACCATGAGGTGTTACAATGATCCCAGTAGGGTTTATGAAAACCTGGAAATAAGCATACCTGTGAGGAAGGAGAGAAAAACACATGAAATAAGAGTTTAGGGAATGGATTCATAGCAAAGTACTGACTTGAAGGTCTGGAAGAGAAGCGCGTGCAGAGTACAGGCTGAGATGGGGCTCCTCCGGAGTCAGGCAGCCGGGCTCCCCTCTTGGCTCTGCCATCCACACTTGTGAAATCACAGGAAGATCATCTGATCCCCGTCAGCTCTGACTTTCTCTCTGTGAACGGTGATGCTTCCAGTGCGGCCTGTCTGACGGGACGTCTTTGAAGAACGAGGGCAAGTGCAGACTGACAATCCTGGGTCTACAGTAGCCAGTGGGAAGGAATGTACATTTATTTTTCTATAACGTAGTTTAATTTTGATTTTTTACTTGCGTTCATCAAGTAGCACTTAATTTCAGGTGGCTGGGAAGTTTTTCAGAGGCGGGCGTGAGAAGCGTCTGGTCCTGGCCAACCGTCCTCATCTGGGCATCCAGTCGGGATATCCTTATTTTCATCTCCTCACTCTTCCTAGGTAGCTGGGTTCTGTCATAGTCTGCCTTTTCACCAGAAGGTTTTATTTAAGTGTATCAATTCTCTTTGTCATGTCCATGCTGTTTCCAAAAATAAAAGACAACATTCTCTATTCCCAGCACCTTTGCAGGCTGTAGGAAATTCTAGTCTTTGTGGACTTCAACAAGAAGTTTACTTGCGCTGTTCCTTGAGGCTTTTGGGATCATCTACCTGAACTAAACACACCACCTGCCATTTATTTGCTCTCACATTGTGGGGGGCCTGGAACTCCAGGCTCTGTCTCTCCCTGGCTTCCCCAAGGTCTGGGACATGGGTCCACGCTCCTTGTTATATATACAGGCCTACTTGTTTATCCGGGCAACCGAGACTGAACAAGGGGCGGTGAGGGTCTCTGAGATTTGTTTTCTTTATGTCCCCCTGAATTTTTCTCCTCCACGGACCCAGGTCTCTGCTCGTCTAGTCTGATGGGAGTGGGGAGAAACCGTCCCTTACTGACCCCGTGATCCACTCAGCCCAGTAACCTATCAGAAGCTGAGAATCGAAACCTGAGAGGATTTCTTGCACAAGTTTTCAATCAACGTTATATTAATGGAGAGAATTTTGACCCCTCTTTTTTTTTTTTTTTTTTTTTTGCAGTTTTAGCCCGGGGTTGGGTTTGAACCCGGCACCTCCGGCATATGGGGCCGGCGCCTACTCCTTTAAGCCACAGGCACCACCCTGACCCCTCTTTTAATTGAAAAACAAATCAGGAATGTTTGCTGCTGTTCAACAAAGTATGGTACCCCCCGCCTTGTCCACATGGGATGTGTTCCAAGACCACGGTGGGTTCCTGAACTGCAGTGGTACCAAACTCTGCATATGCTATTCTCTTCCCATACATACACATCTGTGATAAAGTTTAATTCATAAATTGGGCATTCTGAGAGAGTAACAATAACTAATAATAAAATACCATAATTATAACAGTATATTATAATTAAAATTATTTGGATGTGCTCTCTTTCTCTCTGTATCTAAAATATCTTATTGTTGTATACCATGACTAACTGAAACTACAGATAAGGTAGACTAAATTAATGAGAATGAAAGAATTGTACAGGAAGAGAAAAACCAATTATTGTTAGCAGATGACACAATTATTGGTATGGAAAACCTGTACAATAAATATAAATATTGTTAGGAAGATAATCATGCTTAGCATTTCTGCCTGATGTAAGATCAGTATACAAAATGCAAAAAAGCATGCCTCTTGACTTGTAATTATTGACCAGAAAATGTAGTATCGAACATTAGCCTGTATGCAATAGCAATAAAATATACAAAATGTTGGAGGATTAACAAGTAAAGCCAAGAAATAATATAATTTTTTTAATTTGTAAAAGGATAAAAAAGTAGTCTAGAAATGCTATTTTCATGTATAATATTACATGGTATTTTAAAAATATAAATTATTCCCAAATTAATATCTAAATTCAATACAATTTCTTCCAAAATCCTAACAGGTTTTAAAGGAAATAGATGAACTGATTGTAAGATGTAAGTGACAACACATGTACTTTAAGACAGAAAAGAAATGTTGGAAAACTCCGCCCACTAATTACCAAGAAATACTACAAAGCCCCAGTTCAACAGGTAAACAAAAGGAAAAACCCAAAATAATACAATATACCAAAAATTAAAATATGATACATGTGATAGCACAATTAACTGGCAAAACAATCAATTATTTATTAAACCGGTGCTAAATATTGAATTGTCCAATGAGGAAAATAAAACTGAATTCCTTATTCACATCGTTTATTAAAATAAATTCCAAACAGACTAAATGCTTAAATTTAAAGATAAAATTACAAGATAACAGATTATTCTGTTATACGCCCTGAATGAGCTAATCATAGCGCCCATCTCATAGCAGGTACCTGCTCCTCAGCGCTGCCTACTGCCATCTCCTGGAGAAGGAACCCACGTAAAAGGCAAAACAGTGAGCTTTGGTTTGTATATATATTATTACCTGTTTCAGTGAGATGCTTTTAACACCAAAAGAAAGTCAACCTTAACAGAGAATCCAGACTAACAGCTTCAACCGTGAGCAAATTAATTGTCTCAAATAACTGAAGCTGAAAGGAAAGAAAACTCCCACAGTTGGCTCAGTCCGGGGTCTCTGATTTCATTCCTCCATCGCGTTGCTCACCCTTCAGTCCGGGTAGGTTTGCTCTCCTGAGTGGCTGCAGTAGCTCTGGGTTTGAGGCCACCAGCCCAGTGTTCATTTGAAGAGGAGACACCAGTGCCCTCTCCCCATGGCCACTTCCTCTCCCTTGTTTTCCCTGCTGGGTGTACATCCACTTCACAGAATCCATCCTACGGCCTGATGGAAGAATGCCCTCCACGTGAGGATTTAGTTCTGGTTCCTGAGCCCTTGTTTGGCAAGGATGGGGTGGGTCACCTTTCACCAGTTACAACTCCATGGCAGAGAGGGGTGGTTGGAACATTTAGTGAGATTATTCTTAGGAAAGACAATGGCAGAGTGGGGGAGACATATTGTTCTCAAGTCATGGTCTGAAGACTGGCTTCAGAGTCACCAGGTGTAGATGTAAGAATTCATATTCGGGGGTTTCAGAGCAGCACACTGCTGGGTCTAGCCCTGGGGAGGGGGGCGACTCAGCTTGTCAAACCATCTCTTGGGGGCCTGAGATGGACTAAGGAAAGAGGTCCATCTAGAGGGCAGCCCTTAGACCCTCATCCCTCCATTCCTGGCACCCTGTGAGGCTGCAAATGGAATATGTTTCACCAGGAATACTTTTTCTCCCTGGTTTATGAGTGTAGCACTAGTTCAAGCCTCTTTAAGCCCCAACTTTGTTTAAAATGGGCAAATTGATTTCTTATTCCAGGAAAAGTACACATAAAAAGGGTCATATGGTTTCTTTGACATCAAATAGTTTTTTAACATAACAAACTGTTTTGATAAATTGAGTGGCTCCAAATCAAAGCCATATGGGAGGTGCTTGGACTGGAAGGGCAGAGGGAGCAGGGGTAATTGGCCTGCTGTCAAACCCAGGAGAGATTCTGGGAGGGGGATGCGGATCTGAGGCCAGCGAACCCATCCCCTCCCCCTGCAGATGCCGAGCACTGTTACCGCTAAGTGCTTCAGAGCTCATCAGTCAGAAGACTGAAACTTAATGAGATTAAAAAAAATTCCGATGTTACCTAGATGAGAGAATTATGTGCATTTACAGTGAAATAGCTAGTAGGTCATACATAACGAATATATCGATTTGATATTTTATTGAAAAAGAAAAAAATTCCTGTCCTTCCCAGCGTGTGTGTGCGTGCGTAACCTCCTGTGTGGGGACAGTGAGCTGATTGCAGGGAGAAGTTGTCCGTGATCAAAGCAGATCTTCCTTTCAGCATCAACAGACCAAAATTTAACATGATTGCAAAGATTAAAAAAAAGCAAAAACCTCAAATAATGTTCCATTCTCTGTTCCCTAAAGCCTGCAGATTGCTAACTGCTACCATCGTTTCTCCAGGCTCTGAAGCCCACTGCCTCAGTCCCCCTTATACTCACTCACGACCTGTGTTTTCCTAGGGAAAAATCACTTGACTCTTTTTCCTTTAAATTGCTAATCTAAAAAAAAAGGTAATAATATGTAGGATTGATTTCACAATTAAATATATTACTTCATGTAGATCACTTAGGACAGGGCACTTAGAAAAGATGGCATGTAGGAAGCCGTCTACAAAGGCTAGATATCAGATTTTACTATGATAAGTGATACATATGCCAGTAAAACATTTTTATATTAGATATAATTCATGATAATTTTTTGGTTATCTTCAGGAAAAAAGCTGATGTTTAAGCTTATATGGATCGCACCAGTTATGACTTTTATAATCGGATTCAGCTACCAACACAAACAATTAAATATTTCGTATACCGTAAGGCTTATGCGTTTCTTGTTTTTTTTTCTCACTGTATTCTACATCAGTGGTTCTCAAATATTTTGATCATCAGGAATCCTTTCCATTTTGCTTATGTGGATCATATTTCTCCATGTTTCTCCATGCTAGAAATTAAAATTGAGAAATGTTTCAAAATAACAATGAATCTATTATATATTTAAATAACATAATTTAAATGGATGATTTAAATAAACATATAAATGCTAATATGTAACATTTTCATGAAAAAATACGTTTCTTAAGACAAAATTAGCCAGAAGAGTGGCATTGTCTATGTATTCCGAATGTTTTAAATGTCTTTTTCTGTAGAAAGAGACAGAAATTCTCCTGCTTGTTTTTGGATTCAATGTGCTCCAATATTCTGCTTCCATTAATGTCTATGAAAAAATTTGGTTCCATGCAGATAGGTAGTTGGAAAAGGGAAGAGTATTTTAATAATCTTTGCAGGCAGTTGTGAAAATTTTTACTTTGCACGAATGTTCATACGACTGTACATTAAAATTTACTAGTGTATCTTGCCCTTTGAGTGGGCCTTTTTCCTTCTGCATAATTTTGTGACCTCACACAGTGGTCATTTGAAAAATTGTTGATTCATTTCCACTGTACAGCTCAATAAACCTTCACCTTCACTAATAACACGAGCAAGTACATCAGAAATGTCTTAACTTTTTGGAAAACAGCCTGGATCACAGTGACCGATTTGAATTTTCAAAAATTTAGTTTTCTTCTGAAATCTTGAATTTTTTAATTGGCAAGAAAAATTGCAAATCAGTTTTCTGGAATTGACAGGTAGATGCTGTATTTTTTGGCACACACTTGCCTCTAGAGCCCAAGTAATCAAAAATTGCTGCCAAAGTCATATGGAGTGGATGTGGCATCCCTAGGTCAGCTTGCAGTGATAGCACAGATGACGTCCTGTGCAGACTGCTGTGTTTCAATATGCAGAAGTTCCTGTGAGTATTTCAACTTCATCACAGAGAATATGCAGAAGACATGAAATCAAAGTGGAGACTTAATAGAATTGATAATTGTACTGATTAATCAAGTGCATTCTTAAATTGTATTTTTGTTTACTTCTATTATTTTTCAAAGAATGGTTAATATAGTTTGTGTCTAATGCCTTGACTCACCCTGAAGTGCCAACAGCTTTAGCCACCATTGCTTTGAAACTGCCAACTGCCAGGCAAACATCAATTCTGTGAAATCGGCTCGTGACATCTTAAAGTAGTGGTTCTCAACCTATGGGTCACGACCTCTTTGGGGGGCGAATGACCCTTTCACAAGGGTCACCTAAAAACATCCTGTATATCAGATATTTACATTGTGATTCATAACAGTAGCAAAATTACAGTTATGAAGTAGCAACAAAAATAATTTTATGGTTGGGGGTCACCACAACATGAGGAACTGTATTAAAGGGTCGTGGCATTAGGAAGGTTGAGAATCACTGCTTTAAAAGCTTAGAAGAGCAACTTTGACCTTGAGGACCCTGACGGTCTCAGGGTGCCACAGAGGGTGCAGCCCTCACCTTGAACATGAAAATCTCCACCCTACAGCAACCTGCTTTGGCCAGTCCCAGTTCCTCTCAGACCCGTTCAAGCCCATTCACACCATCTGGATCCCCCTTGAAGGACTCCCCACATTTCTGCCTTTTCGGCCTCTGACCTCCAGTAGCTACTGTGCAAAGTTGCCAGCAACTCTAGGGTTGGTTCTGCGTGTGTCTGAGTTCCCAGCACCTGGCACAACACAGCGCCTGGTGGTATTAAACAAACAGTAAGTGAAAATGAAGAAATGTGTGAACAAACGGAGGAGCTGGCGGCCTCAGCTTCAGCTGCCTCACTCTCCGGGTCTTTCCGACAGACAAGGAAGGCTCCCACTCAGAGTTTCTGGTTACATTTCCCGCTGGCAGATCATTCCTTCTGATACCTGAGTGTCGGGCTCAGCTGAAACCTCACGGACATTCCTGGATTTCTCTACTGGAAATAGCCACTTTGACGCCCCTTACCACCCCTTGTCTTTTCTCTACAGTGCACACGTCACCTTCGAAGGCATTTTTATTTCAGCATCCAGCCCTTGGTAGCCATTTAGTAAATATTTCTAAGGAAATGGGTAAGTGATTAAAACAGACCACAGAGTGTGTGTGTGTGTGTGTTGGGTAAGGACACATGGTAAATACCCGCACAACACCACAATCCAAGTGCGCTAACACTCATGGAATTTGTGTAAGGAGCAGTACATGTGGCTGGGAAAGCCTTGTAGGTGGGAATCGACCTTGTCAGGGTCTTTGGTCCTTTTCTCAAGGAGATGCTGAAAGGTCGGGGGCCCAGGTCACGCTGTTCCCCAGCCTGGCTTTACGCCTGTTGGCTGCGTGAGTGTCATTTCTCTAGAAACCCAGTTACCGCTCTCCTCTCTCCCAAGTCCGTGGTCTGGGTTTCTGTGTCTCTCTGTCCCCTCGTGGTGCCCGGTATGGGCTGAGCACAGAGGAGGATCCAGGGCCCAGGCCCGCCCTGCCTGCCGCGGTTCCTGGTGGCGCATCCGCGCCCGTGGTGGCCCTGTGCGCTCTAACCCCCAGCTGGTGGTTTCCTTACTTTCTCTCCATCCTGTGTGCACCTTATAGGAGGCTCTGTTGCGATCCCAGCCTCTACCCCTCTTCCTCACTCCATTGCTGCCACCCTCTCCGGGTGTGCTCTAGCGCAAATCAATCTTTATTTCTCTGCCATTATCAGCCTGTCCATAAATCAGCCTGGCCCACTCAGGAGTCAGCGCGCCAGGGCCTGCAGCTGTCCGTCGCCTACAAATGGCGCCTTTGTTTTTGCTCATCATTGCCAGCTGTTCCTCGAGCACTGGAGCCCCGTGCTCTCCACAAGTGTCTCATCTGTAAAATCATTTCCCTGCTCCCCCTCTTTCCACTTCCCGGTTCCTGGCCACCGCCCACAGCGCTGCCTCCCCGCCCCCCAGGCATTTATCCGTGCACACCCTGCGCATGTCTGCGGCCGGCTCGCAGGTAATAAAAGCCGCTTTCAGTGAATCACATGAGTAAGGAGATCCATAAATCCTGTTCCTGCCTCACGCACACCGATTCTCATTGTCAGGAAGGCCGCAGGCATGAGTCACAGGGCTGCAGCTAATTTTGGACCCCGGCCCTGACTGGCGGTAACCGAGAGGGAGGGAGTCCTGGAGGAGTGTTGTAGCAAATTGGTGTCTTCTGAACTGGGTGGCTGGAGGGTGACAAGGGGCGGATGTCGGCGAATGGCAGGGAGCTCTGCCAGCCCTCCTGTCTCCCCACCGTCATGTTATGAAGTGTGCAAGGTATATGAGGATGTGTAAAATTGGGAGGGAAGAATTAATTACAGCAGCTAACGTGGTTGTTACCAAAGCATGTAGGACTCCCCATTCTCTCCTGTCCTGTAGATGTGCAGAGAGAAAGGACAGGGCCAGGAGGGCCTGCAGAGCATCCCAGGAAGGGCACTGACAAGGCTCCCACCTGTGAAGTGGCAGTTAGGTGTCTGCCCCACAGCGCCGCCTCCAGGACGCAGTCTGCAACCACGTTCTTGCATGTTGGGTAAGTGACCTCCGGTTACAAAATGCGGTGGCTCCTGTGGGAGGCAGCGGGGAGGGGCAGGGGCTGCAGCTGGCCAGCTGCTCAGTGATTTGGTCAATTTCACTGACCAGAGACAGGGCCTGAGCTGACAGTGGAAGGAGACTGGAGGGAGGTGAGCCTGAGCTATGGGGTGACATTGGAACTTACACACACTTCTTCATATGCAGACACAGCTTGATTGATGGTGGTTTCGTCTCTATGCCCCATGGAGCTGACCTGGGTGGGGGATCAAGGGATCCCATCCCCTCCAGGTTAAGGTGGAGCTGGCAGAGGCAGGCAGTAGAGATGGAGATTGTTTTCCAAGTTCCCTCCTCCTCCTGCCCAGCCTACTCCACACTCCAGCCACTGGGCAGGAGCATTGCCACACACAGGGGAGCTATGACCAAGACCCTCTTCTCTTTAATACCTGCTTCTGATATGGCAGAGGCAACTTAAAGGGGTTACCTCCAGATTGCACCTGTCTCAAAAATGTAGACATGAAAAAAAAAAAAAAAAAGGAAACACTTTACAATAAGAATACAATAGGAGTCCTCAAACTTTTTAAACAGGGGGCCAGTTCATTGTCCCTCAGACTATTGGAGGGCTGGACTGTGGGTCCCAGGATGAGTCAGCTGCAAAGCAGGACAGGCAGCAGTTGCAAAAACACCTGGTGGGTCGGATAAATGTCCTAGGTGGGCTGCATATGGCCCATGGGCTATAGTTTGAGGATGCCTAGAATATAAGAATTGAAGGACAAGGTCTGCTCCACTCTTTATTTGTTTATTATTTTTTAAAATGAAGTCTCACTATATTGCTCAGGCTGGACTGGAACTCCTGGGCTCAAGTGAACCTACCAGCTCCGCCTCTCCAGATGCACCACCACACCTGGCCATGTGTAAGACCTTTAATTTTATTGATCTTCATCCTGTGCTGTTTTCTATTCCTCTCTCCCACTGCACTGTGGAGAACAGCAGCTACAAGGCAGAGGAGGGGCACTTGGCCTGCTCTGGATGTATCACCAGCAATGAACATTTCCATGTCAAGACCTGGGGGGTTATTTGTTACCACAGCATAGCCTAACTAATCCTGACTAATACATCCCTATAAGGAGGAATTCACTTGGATTCTATGAAACAGAGTTGCAGCCACATATAAAAAGAGAAGCTACCAAATAAAAATAATAAAGTTTACTAGTGGTTTCAAACTGTTATGCCTAGGAATATAGACTATTAATTACTTATCACCCATCCATGTGCTCTCCATGGAAACTGAAGGACTCGCAGGGGACAGGTACAGAAATATACACACGAGGGTTTCCACCCTTCACTAATCACCTCTGTTCTCATGCCTTAAATTTCCCCGGTTCTCTGAAGGGCCGTGGCACCTTCAATGCTATCTTCTCTAAATGCTAATTTGTTTCCTTCTTAACTGCTCACCTCTTTCTTGATGAGGAAAGAATACCCTAGATCTACTAAACCATTTGAATTCAGATTATTCTGTGATTGTTTCACGTGTATGTTACAATTAAGAGTGTGAAAGATTGATTGCAAAAGCAGCCACAATTCTTTGATTCCACAGGGTATCCATGCCCATTGTGAGGTGATGCTGCAGGTCCTGCCATCACAAAGTGGCTTCCACTTTTCACTTCTTGAGCCCAGACTAGCCTTGTAACCATCTGACCATGATGATCCTACAGAGATAACACTGTGTCCAACTCAGAGACCTCACATCTTCTGCTTATTGAAAACCACTGGCATGACCCACACCTGGGCTCCCATGTTGTGGGTGACAGACCTTATGGAGGGGTGACTGGCTCCTGCTAAGGGCAGTGAAAACCACCTGGAAGCTGGACCCCATCAATGGGGCTGCTGGGGAGGCCCCTGGCTGGTACATACTCAGTGAGCCCAGCTGAGAGCAGAAAAACAGCCCTGCTGACCTTGGACCCTTGAGCTAAGTAAATGCTCATTGTCTTAGGCCAGTAGAGCTTTTTGGTTATGTTTTACCTCAGATGGCAACAGGTAACAGACACATGATGGTGACAATTATAAAGTGCTCTTCATCCAAAAGACACTCCATTTGCCTCTATGATTAATTTTATTTCCACAACACAGTTATCAAGAATGTGTTCAAGCAACCATTTTGCCTAAATGCATTATTTCAGAGAGCTCCCCTCTGGCACAGAACAGAGCCCGTCTGAAGGGCCCTGCTGAAGTTCAGGGTGGGCAGAGGCTCTGTGTCTGTGTTTTCTGCAGAAGGAGTGTCAACATGAGCTCCCCAGCCATAAAGTTCCTCTGCAGGGACCCCCGCACCCCAGCATTTAGTGGCTTTAAGAAGAATCACTCAGAAATCTCCCCTGAATGGTTTAGAAAGTAAAGCCTTTATTTCGGGGATTTATCTACTTTGTTTTTCTTCTTCCTCTTCTTCTTTTTTTTTTTTTTGTGGAAGATAAATATAGATGATCTAAATAGTAATCTCAATCTGCAGGGCTGGGGCTTGTTTATGAAAAAAGTGTTTCTCTTAGAAAACTAAGTAGGAAAAGTGCTTGCTGGTTGGTATGGGGCGTGTGTGTTTCCTAACATGGACGGCCTTGAAACCTTCCTAGGTGAACAAAACTGAAGGCGTACGTTTTTCTGAAAAATTTTTAAAAAGAAATTTTGTTGCATATATTTGAGGCATGCAATATTATGTTAAGGAATACATAGAGATAGTAAAAATGTTACTATAGCGAAGCCAATTAACATAACCATCATCTCCCATAGCTACCCATATTTTTGTTTTTGTGGCAAGAGCAGCTGAAATCTACTCACTTAGCAAGAATCCCAAATATAGTGCAGTTTTATTCCCCCAGTCCTCTGCTGCCCTCAGCTCTGCAGACCTGTCTCTTCTGCACATCTGCTGCTTTGGGTTTTCTGTCTCACATTCCCCATGTCTGTCCACCCTCCCCTGCTCTGATAATCACTGATTTCTTTTCTGTACATGTGAATTATTTTAGATTCCATATGTAAATGGAATCATGCAATATTTTCCTTTCTGTGCCAGAATATTCTTTCAGCAGAGACCCACACGACGTGATTGTAAAGATCATTTCTGAAGTCGTGTGATTCCATCTTTTATCAGGCGTGGCTTTACCTTCCCTACAGTGGGGCAGCTGGTGTGACTCTGTGAGGAAGAGGACATGAGTCCGAGGGAGTTTGTTCTCTGAGCCGGGTTCAGGCCCAGTGACACCCTCTTTGCAAACTCAGATACACTGTTTATGAAAAAAAAATCCACTAAACATATTATAGTTAAGGTCAAAAACATAGATGCTTATGCCTTCAACGTCATTTTTTGAATCTGCAAATGGTATCTGCCTTTAGATTTAGTGAGTAAGATGTCAAAGTTTTCCTTGTTTTTATTTCTGATTATAACAACTTGAGACTCGGTCAGAAGCATGAGAGACGATAAAAACAAACTAAGGGGAAGTCTCAGCAGCGTCATAGCTATCTCACAGATAACAGTATGGCAAACCACAGTGGGAAAACTAAACTGGCCACGTCAACTTCTTCCTTCTTGATTTCACGTGCTCCTTTCTAGGTAACTTAATTACATTTCTGTCCTCTTACTTCATCCTCCCATATGTAAATGGCCAACCATTTATAACATAATTCAGCACTTTCCTTTAAGGGCACCTCCAGTGAGTTCAATACCAGTGAATTTGCAATGGCAGACAGTGTTGTCAAGTCCCTGGATAAACCATCCTATATAATTCTACCACATTTTCCAGTGGAAACTTGAGAAATTTCCTTTCAGGAACAAAAGATTGTAATTCCTCCAGAAGCCAAATAAGCAAATCATAGACAAGGGGGAATAACCAAGCCTGCCTCCAGGAGCTCACATCACTGACAATTCTCCCCTTCCGCAAATGTCTGCCCTAACTCATGGACTTGCACTTGAGTACCAGCATGGCTGGGGGCAGCCAAGTGACACTTGAGAAAGTAAAAGTCCCTCTCCCTACACGGTTGCTAGGTTTTTAGTAGCCATTAACTGGCAGGTCTGGGAAAATTACATCAGGGCTACTTTCCTTAATTGAAATTAACAACTGTCATGTGTGAAAAAAAAATGGGACCACCATTTGTGTTCCTAATTCTGACTCAAGATTCATATGTGCCTCTAGCAATTTTTAGTGGAAGTACGGGGAGATTTTGGACATGTAGACATGAGCCATCTGACATGGAGTAGAGATACTGCCTTGTGTTATGACTTTGGACTGTTCTGTGGTTAAGTGCTTATTATATTTGCAGAATATAAGATATAAAGGTAGAAAAATATTCAACAAAATAACCATATTTATGTGTCCATTGAAGATTTCATAAGACCTAGTGATGGGCGTAGCTATGCAGCATATCTGTATGTATGTTATACATACATAACTATATGTATGTGTCCATTGAAGATTTCATAAGACCATGCCATGCCTTTCTGTGCGGAGAGGAAGACATCCCCAGAAAATAAGCCCTAGTGTGTCTTCTTGAGGAAAGATAAATATAAGACAGTGTCTTATTTTCAGGGAAACACGGTAGGATTATCGGCATGAGCCAGCACACCCAGTCTAGAGCTCTCTCCATGGCTGTGTACACACACACAATCACACATACTCAATCACATCCTATTGGTTCTGTTCCTCTGGGGAACCCTGACTAACACAGTTATCATTGTTATCTGTGATGTACAATTAAGGAAATCAAGGTTCAGAGAGTTAACAAGACTTTCCCAAGATCTCAAAGTGGAATCAATATTCAAATTCGTTCCTTTTCTGCTGAAGCTGGGATGTCAGCGATATCTGGCTACAATCGTAAAAGCTTCAAGCTGGCCCGCTGTTGGTGCCTGGACATTTTGTTTGCAGGAAGAAAGAGCCCAGTGAGATCAGCAGATCTGAGGGAAGCATCCACTCACTAAGGTAGGCTGTGGCATTCACAGGGGAAGTCCACCAAGGCGTGGAGGGGATTCTCAGAGAAGGAGCAAGGGTGCCCTGTCTAGGGAACCCCATGCGATTAAATGAAGTTGATAGTGATTTGGCAGTCAAGTGAAGAAGTCAACACTGGATTCATTTAATTGTAAAATATTTATTAAATATTCGTCCACAATTTGGATGAGCAGGAACGTGAAGTTAATTTTCTAGTAGAGAAAATACACCCCAAGGACATAAGCACAGCCGTCCCTAGGTCACTGCAGGGGTGACGAGCGCTGGAGAGAGGCCTGCCTGCTCTGGCGGGAGGCCCCTGGTGAGGTGGCGCTTTGTAGAGGGACCGTGCTCCCCGTGCTCTCCCCAGCATGAGCCACGCAGAGGTGCTGCGCTGCTGATAGGGAATGAACAGCTTCCACTTTTGCATCCAACTGGCAGAAGTAAATTTAATGAATGGAGAATTTTTTCAGGGCTAGTGTTTCCTCTCATAATATATTTTTAATCATGGCACCTGCTACTACTTCTGTATGCTAACAGATAACAAATGAATAAACAAGTTGCAAATGAATAGTAATGAGAACCGTAAATAATGCATCACACTGGTTTCGACAATTTTTCATTATCATTATTGTTTTATTTTATAAGACCATGTACTTTTTTTGTTCATATACACTGACAGTATCCCTAGTTGAGATGATGAAATTAAACATGGAAATGTCATGATGTTTCACAAAATGCACCCAGTGCCGATCTGAGAAATGCCGTGGGGTGACAGGAGGGATACTGACTTTCTATACAGATGGACAGGATGGCAAATTCTACTGTTTTCCAGCAACTTCCTATGTGTCAGAATTTACACATGTGTGATCAAACTTACTCTTCATAACAATGCAGTGAGGTGGCAGCCAGCCTTATTCTTCTTTTGATATGAGAAAAGTGGGTTTTGGGAGAGCCACTGAGTTGTCTGAGGTTAGCTCATTAACATGTGGCAGGTAATGGAGAACCAAGCATTCGAATCCAGGATGCCTGTGTTAGTCAGAGGTCATCAGGAAAATACATACACAGAGGGTGCAGAAAGATGTACACACGTTTTAAGAAAGGAAAAACTGTATTACATTTGTAACACTCAAGGCACGTTTGATTTCTGCAATTACAAGAGATGCTCACCATGACTTGTACTCATCTTTTGTTATTGGTATACATTGAGGGCAACAGTTTTAATACAGATTTTTCCTTTCTTAAAATGTGTATACCTTTTTTGGCACTGAGTGTGTCTCTGCCTATGGAGAGAGACAGAGGGAGGGAATGGGAGAGTGACAGAGAGATTTAAGGAGCTGGCTCACACAGGTGTGGAGGTGGCAGGGGTGACATGGGCTGGACAGCTCAGCAGGCTGGAAATTCAGGCAGGAGGTGGTGCCACAACTCCAACCTGAAGGCTGGGTCTCTACTTTATGTCCTAAGGGAAATCCCTTCTCAGACTTGGCTGCTAAGGCTTTCAACTGATGGGATGAGACCCCCCCGCCCCCCCTACACACATTATGGAAAGTCATCTGCTTTACTCAATGTTTACTGACTTAAATGTTGATTAATCCTAAGAAATACCACCACAGCCATAGCTGCATTAGTGTTTGATGGAACAACTGGACACCACAGCTGGCAAAGTTCACATGGGAAATTACTCATCAGGACACTTTCTCTTAAATCGCTGGATTGCGCCTCCTGAACCCTGGCTTGGAATCGCTGGGCTCATGCTGGACCGGGAGGAGGACTTCAGATGCTTGCACAGATGATGTGTGGTGCACCCTCTGACCTCCGTCCACATGAAGGGCTGACTGCCCAGAAGCAAGTTGCTCAGCCGACTCCCCCTACCTGCTGCTGGTCCTCAAGACTCTTCCCATCTGATGACTTTCCCAGCTATGCTTGGTTTTCCGGGTTGCGGTTTTGACCTCTCGTTGGGCTCCACCATCCTTTACCAAATGACCCTTGCTCAGGCTTTCCCTCAGCCCCACCCTGATCCCTGATGTGTTTCTCTGTCTGGAGTCTCTCTCAGCCCAGACTCTGGGAATGTTGGACAGACTTTGCTTAGTTCAGGTTCTCCCTTCAGCTTTTGAGTTTTTTTTTTAATTTTTTGCTCTTTTGTAATAACACTTAGCCTAAGACCCCAACACATTCTATAGCTACACAAACATTTTCTTTCTTTATATGTTATTCTACAAGTGATTTTCTATTTTCATCCAGGTGTGATGAGCACTGGAGAGAGGCCTGCCTGCTAAAGTTTGTTGAAACTTTAACATACTCATTAGCCCAGACTACCCAGATACCCCAGATGAGGGTCATCAGTATCACTGTCTCCTGTCCCACTGGACCTTGTCCCACTGGAAGGTCTTCAGGACAGTAACATGCGCCGTGGTGTCACTTCTCTGGTAACAATACCTTCTCTTGGATACTTCTGAAGGTGACTTTATTTTGTAAGTAGAAAGAGTGAATTCCAAAGTAATGATAAAAATGACAGTCTAGTAAACATGTAAACCAGTGACATAGTCATCTATTACCATTGTCAAGTATGGTGTGCTATATATATACACAATTGTAAGTGTCAGACTTAAACAACAGATGGTGCAGTAGGTTCACTGATACCAGCACCACCCCCAGCACGTGAGAAGTACATTGTCCATGATGTTAGGAAGGCTCTTATGCCAGGAGGCCATAAACATTTTTTGGCTCCATTATAATCTTACAGGACCACCATCATGTATGTGGTCCATTGTTGACCAAAAAGCCATTAATTGAACCCAGAATAAATGTTTAAACCTGTAGTATCTTAAGGTCATAGGCATCTGCAAATGTTCATTTTAATTCTCACATAGACATTTTTTGACATGAAATATGAAGCTAAGTGTCCATAAAAGTCTGTGGAGCACAAGCGTCTGTCCCACAAAGGTGGGAACATTCAAGAGAAATGGGAAGAACATGCAAGTGAGGGCAGAGGGGACCATGAAGAACATGCGGATTGAGGGCAGAGGGGACGATGAAGGATGCATGGATTGAGGGCAGAAGGGATGACGAAGGACCTGGCCAAACTGCAAAAAAAAAAAAAAAAAAGTCCTTGCTTTGATCATGAAGAATTTGTCAAAATTCTTGGGAATAATAGAATCTGAGAGAAAGACCTGGGGTCCATTTATGCACGTCCATGCAGAGAAGAGGTGCTGGCTGGTTCTGCATCACCTTCTCACCTCTGTGCTGTCATTTGCTCGGACTGCTGTAACAAAATACCATAGACTGGGCAGCTTAACCTCAGATATTCACGTTCTCACAGTTCTGGTGGCTGGAAAGTCCAAGAGCAACATCCAGCAGTGTCCGGGTCTCAGTCGGGGCTCCCCCTCCCAGAAGACAGCTGCCTTCTCTGTCTGCCCTCACACAGTGGAAAGAAAACTCTGGGCTCTTCTTTTAATTTATTATTATATTTTTAAGGAGGACACTAGTCCCTCATGGGGGCCTGCCCAAGGACTTCACCTAAACCTAATCACCCCCCAAGGTTCTACTTCCAAATAGCATCAGAAAGGGGGCTTAGGGCTCCAACACAGAAATTTTGAGGACACACAAACATTCCCTTCAAAATACTCTGACTTGTTATATGCTAGAAAATTAACTTTTATTGTGTTTGAGATAACATCTGTTTGCGTTGACCATTACAGCAGCTGAGTCTATTTTCTGCATAATATATGCTCAAAATGAACCTATTACTTCTGATACGGCTTACTCGGTATAGAGCAGAGAGGGACAATTGCCGCTTAAGTTCTAGGACAGGATTATGCCATCCTATTAATGTCAATATCACATTAACTTGGTGGAAAGAGTCATATCACACTGTTCACCTTCTACAAGGCTTGCTATTGACATAAATCAACAGGTCTGTTCATCAAATGTTATTGTTACATAAAATTTTCCCTACTAAAATAATATCATTTTGAACTTTTGGACCTGTGTAAATTAGCACTGGATAACTCTCACACTCATCGTATCAAGAATGGGTGGCTGTTGGGAAGGTTTATTTACTCTCTCCTTGCCCCTTCTCAAAGAAACAGGAAAACGAATGCACATTGTATTATAGTTTAAGGTAAAAAATCAAAACATCTCTGCACCTATCATAGGCACCCACACAGGGGAAATCCATGCCACTTCTGAAGTGACATGCTTTGTGTTTCCCCACATTATCATGAATGTGATCTTATTTGGTAATAGAGCCTTTAGAGATCTATTCACATTAACCAAGTTAAGGTGAAGTCATGCTTGATTGGGGTGGGCACTAATCTAGTCTCTTGTGTCCTCACAAGATGAGGGAAATGTGGACACCTGGATGAACATCAAGAGATAATCGGGGAGAGTTTGGAGTGACGAGTCTACAGCCCCAACAGCAACAGGATTCCCAGCAGCACAGAGCTGGGAGGAGGGCAGAAAGCAGCCTTTTCTGCAGGTTCCAGAGAAAGCACGGCCCCGCTGATACCGTCAGCCTGTACTTTCCAACTCCAGAATTATGAGAGAATTAATTTCTGTTGCTTTATTCCACCAAGATTACGGCAGTTTCTAATGGCAGCCCTCAGAAGTTAGTTAGTTTACAATAGGACTTCGACAAGTCATCCTCTCAAAACCTACGTTAGATGTTAGATCATCTCTGAAATGGGAATAATGTGATGTGGTTGTACAACGATTAAATAAAAGGACACATGTAGAGCATCTCACACTTCTGAATGCACGGAATCTAGTGCAAGGGACATCAGTCCCCTTTCCGCAGTGGGAGGGAGAGGCCATGTGGAGACTGACCGTATTCCCAGGTATGGGGACGGGCCCCCTCCCTGGGCTTACAGCAGCCCACTTGCCAACAACTGCCTACATTTT
Organism: Galagoides demidoff; assembly: GCA_963574575.1. Taxonomy (NCBI): domain Eukaryota; kingdom Metazoa; phylum Chordata; class Mammalia; order Primates; family Galagidae; genus Galagoides; species Galagoides demidoff. Next base: position 106,116 of record CAUYQV010120219.1, on the reverse strand, counting down.
TATAAACAAGAGCTTGGTAGTAAATATTCTCTCCACTCTCGATTTGTACGTGTTCCATACTTCCCAGTGGCGCTTTGTGACTGAAACATTCACAGCAAGAATATCTCTTCATTCTTTTCAACGTATTTTCACCTGCAATAATTTTGCATTTCTATAAAATACATAAAGCCATTTCAAGAAGACTTATTTTTCTGAAAAGTAAAATATTTCCAAGTATTTAATTAACTAAACTCTTCCTATTAGATCAAATCCATGATTATTTAAAAAACACTTAAATAACAACATTAATGAGGCCGCAGACAAAAACCAGAAAGTGATTATGTAGAAATAATCCAAAGGGAGCCTGGCTTACTCCATGGAATGGGCTCAATGGAACTTATTTACTTATTTGTTTTTGGGGGGGGTTGCATAGTATCTTATGGGCAGAAAAATACTATATCTAATATAGGAAACTAAAGAAAATTGTCCTATCATGAACTCCATCTACATGGCAGGCACTGGTTGGGGGTCTCTGGTTCTAATCTTGGGTAGGTAGGCACCATTCTTCACTTTATAATGGAGGAAACATTCAATTCAGAGATTTAATCCAACTTCCCAACATCACTCATCTAGTAAGTAGAAGAGCCAGAATTCAAACCTGGGTTTTTCCAACACTAAGGATCTTCCCATTATATCCTGTGACCAAGAGTATTCTTTGTGATGGACATTGCTATTTTCAGTTCTCTTAAAACATGAAGAGCTGTAAGAGAGGAGATGTTTCACGTTTATCTCTGAGTGTTGAGACTTATTACAAAGCAATATTGTTTTATTAATTAACATGAATACTAACAGACAAAGTAAAGATAAAGACTCTTATGTAGAGAGTGATACTTTATGGAACCGGCAATAACAGAGTGAGGGACATATCAAATGTTCAACAAGCACTGCTGGAATGATTCATTCTTTATAAGCAAAATAAATAAAATGATATCCTTTCCTCATACCATATACACAAACCAATTCCAGGTGGAGGAAAACCTTCAATGTGGAAGACAAAATGTTGAAAATTTCAGAATATTTTTATGATATTAACCCATAAAAGGAATAAACATTGTAGTTCACTATATTAAGATTCAGAATTTTTGTTAATCAAAATATATGATAAAGAGAGTAAAAAAGATGAGCCACAACTTGGGAGAAAATGATTGTGCCATATATAACTGAAAAGATTTATATAAAAATATGTATTTAAAATTTGTTTAAATCAGAAGAAGATAAAACATTAGAAAATGTGCAAAGATGATATGGTCATTTCATCAAAAAGTAGACACAGATTACGTGTTTTAAAAGGTATTCGATCTCATTAGTAATGAGGAAAATGCCAATTAAAATCTCAAATGTGTTACTGTTAGGATCCTGAAGGTTGCAGGGCAGGTGCTGTGATGATGTTAGGTTGGCGGAGACGGAGCAGATGAAGACTCAGTTAACCGTCAGTTATACAGTGAAGCAGAAGGCTTGCATATCTACAGTGTAGAAACCTCCCTTCTGCTTATACAACCCAGAGCAACTTTACCTCGTGAGAATAAAGAAGACGTGTACAAGAATCCTCAAGGCAAAAAAAAGTAGTAAGTTTAGATAACAAAAAACTGGAAAATAACCAAACTATGTCTGACAAATATAGACTAGATAAATAAATAGTGGACTATTTGTTTTACAAAATATAATACATAGTGACCATAAATCAACTACATTTATACAGACTAATTGAGAAAATGAAATTTGGGGCAAAACAGTCCAGGAAAGGATAATGCCGGTAGTATAATTCCATCCACACAAATAGCAAGGCTTTGGAAAATTAAGAATCCATAGTCTTGTTATCTACATGTGTGTAATAAGGCAGTGATTAACACTTCCTGGAGAGTGGCTGTTGTTTCTGGCCTGGAGTCTTCAAAGAGGAAGGGAAATCGTGGGCCACATGGAGAAGGGACGGCACGTGTCTAGAGTGATAGACAGAAATCCCTTCTATTTCTTAAGGTTGATGATGGGTTCCTGGGTTTTTATTTTATCGTTACCATGTAAACGTCAGATATGTTATCTATAGACTTTTGTCTGATGTGTATTTTCCCTGAAATAACTTAAGATATTTTTTTAAAGCCCCCAGAGGGAACATGGTCCTCCTGGCACCTTGATTTTAGATTTGCAGAACTTTAAAAAGACATTTGCATTCCTTGATGGGTCCCAGCTGTCCTAGGAAACTAACCCACATCTACAGCCTTGGTCTCTCCAGCCTCATGGTGTGAAGATTCATTTGGCCAGCCACAGCTGCCCACCTAGTCCCTTTCCTGCTAAAAGCCTGGGGTAGATCTGACTAGGGGAGAAAAAGGGGTGCAGGGGGAGGTGGGGGGGCAGGAAGAGGAAGAGGAGGAGAAACCTTTCCAGACCTTGCAACGTTGCCACTCTCTCCTCTTCCTGGGAAGAAGCTCTTCTCTCTAAACCCTGCACACTTCTACCCAGCCGTGGGGTCTGGACATAAACGTGACATCTCCAAAAGACTTTTCTGATCCTCCAACACCACCTGGGAGTCCCACCCCCTGAACGCCACCACAGACACTTCCCCTACTCACATCCTCTTCTTCTCTCTCTAGATAATTAATGTGTAGCTGGGGGTGCATGTTCCTGTCTTCATTTCCACATACTCCCATCCTGGTCACAGCTCCATGGACGCAGATGCCATGAATCTGTGGTCCCTTGGTCTGTAGACGGTGTCGTGCTAGTGCAGGCACTGGGTCCGTGTTTGCTGAATCAGGCAGCGAAGGTGAGGAAGTGCCTGCCCTTCTGCCCTTCCTGCATCTCAGTCCCCTCCCTAGTACACCCTGAAGTTGCCAGGGGGTGTCTCTGAGTAACACATGCTTGTTACCCCTACACTGACACTGGACACAAGGACGCCTCCAGGAGTCTTTGCTCTTCTGCCAGGGACAGAGTGGGGGAAGTGCCTGTCTGTGCTTGGCACCGTCCTTGTATGGAGGGACCCACAGCTGCTGCCCCTGATGTCCCTTCCCCTTGCTGACACGCAGCACGGTGTCACAGGGAGGGCCCATGAAAGCAGCAGTGTGGTTTGTACACAGTCTGCAATGTCAGGCAGGGCTCGGGCAGAGTTAGAAATTCAAGCGGCGGACTCCAGGCCCGACTCAGAGCTGCCCTCCCCTTCTAGATGGCCTGTGTCTATCTCTCCAGCTCCTTCATCTTCTAGGGTTTCTCCCAGGGCCTCTGAAATCCTTGTCACGTCTGAATCCCGCAAACTTGAAAAATACATATTTTAGACACTATAGTCAGAATTCTGAGATGAGAAAATTTAACTCTTACGAGGTTATGATTTTCCTTGCATTTAGTTGGAAATGGTGGGTAGCTGCTCCCTCTGGGTGGCAAGAGATGCTTGTGGGGCAGTGCCTGTGGCTCAAGGAGTTGCATGCCGGCCCCATATGCCGGGGGTGGCGAGTTCAAGCCTGGCCCTGGCCAAAACTGAAAAAAAAGAGAGATGCTTGTGAAGGGCATCAACCATCCGGACAGGGAAGACAGGCCCAGTCAGTCCTGAGCCAGTGACTGAGCGCTCGGCTGCACCTGGCTGGCTGCTCTAGTGTCACACCTGGCCCGAGTCAGACCCAAGCAGGCCACGTGGTGCCACTTCCCCTCCAGCCACATGAGGGACGAGCCATCTGTTTTGTTTATGATAAACAGTCAGCAGAGAAACCAGAATATGCCTCCTCCTGCAGGCTAAAACATTCAAAATGTTACTTATTGCTTTAATAAACGTTTCAGTATTTTTGAGAGAACGACGGATAGCAGCCCCCGCCCCCAATTTTCTGCAGCTGTGTCATGACTGTAAACCTGGAAAAGGCATAAAACATGAAAGAGAGGTGTCGAAGTCGGCCTCGAGGCACTAAATTCCTGACAGCAGCTTGTAAAGCAGTTAGGAGATTGTGCTGGGGGTTCTGGGGATGCCTTGGGGGTGTAGGGGACAAGGCGCTGACATGGACTGAGGGAGGTCAGCAGAGATGGGACAGCACTGAGAGCTGACCAGGGAGAGGGCAGGAGACTTTGTATGATGTGTGGACATCAGAGACTCGGCTATTAACAGGCACACCATTAGTTTTCTGCCTCCTTTCTCTGGAGATGTGGGTTCAGGGAGTGGAAGGTGGTGTATTTAGTTATTTTTTTAATATGAAACATATGGGTGGTTTTCCTAAAATGGAGCACTTTCCTCCACTTTACATCACCGTTATTAGTAGGAATATTTTGAGAAATATTTTGGCTCCATAATTACCAATTAGCTTTCCCAAAATGGAAAGCAGGACACATTGTGAGAATACTTGTGTGTGTACAGTAAGTGTTTAGGATGGAAGTCGTGCCCCCCTCTTTGTATCCCCTACAGCACATTTCTTGCAGTACTCATCACGATAGTTCTATGTTGAGCTGTCTCCCTGAATAGCTCCAAGTGGCCTCCTTGTCCCAGCAGGACAGATGCTTTCTAGAAAAGCTAGAACCATGATACCAGGGAGGGGCTGGTTTCCTGCTGACTCCTATTTCAGGTCTAAGAAGGTACCTTGGAGTTCATAGATCCTCTATGAAATCACCTGGGAGTTTTTAGAGTTTAGTGCTGAAGACTCCGGAGGCTGGACTGTGGTCAACTCTCATCTCCCTCGGAGGGCAGAGGCGGCCCTTGCCCCAGTGTCCACACCAGCTGTCTGATCTGATGTGGGGACAGCATGTGAGTGTAAGTGCCGTGGTCCCTTCCAAATTGGAGTCTTTCCCTGTGCTGTTTCCTGTCACGGGGACCCTGAGACATGGCCTGAGGCTCAGGTATCACAGGCAAGCAGCTTGGATTGTGAAACCCCAGCTATGGGACAGCTGATCCGGGAGTTACTTGCACCAAAGTCAAGTTTTCATAACCAGAAATAAAATTAATTTTGGTAAGCCAACTGAGATGGTGGAGTTTGCCTGTTACCACACTCAACCTGACTAGCACATATTCTCAATAAGGTAAACCTAGACTGGCTGCTGAGGGCCCACACGTGACACTGTATGGGACAGAATAACCCAGACTCTGGGAAATGCACTAGTTTTAGCCTGACAGGCACTGCGTGGTAGCCATGCACACAGGGCCCTGGGGTCTCCCCAGGCCTCCTCCTGCAGGGAGCACAGCAGACTGAGAGCCTTAGACAGCTGCACCCTGAGTGCTGAGGCCACTCCTCCCCTGCCCAGCTGCTCCTGGCCACTGACCACATGTGGCAAGGGCAGGGTGCCTCTGGCAGGCAGATTGCATTTGGGAACCCTCTGCGGACTGGGAAGACTTTTTCAGCCCTCTGTGAGTGCGGAGGCCCCTCCCGTGCGACCTATCTCTCTCACAGCCGCCAGCTCTGGATCAGGGTCTGTGGTTCCTTCCAGGCCACACTTCTCCTGCCGTCCCTCATCTGACCGCTCCCGTGTGGGCTTCCATCTGTATCAGAGCTTTCTGGGGCTCAGACTCGCACCTGAGCCAGGCTAAACTCTAGTTAGGAGAATAATTTTCTTCTAGAAGCTCCTGTGCCAGTTCTCCTGGGCGGGAACTAGAGCTGAGGGCCAGGCTGTCTTCAGGAGTATGTGGGAGGGGGCTGGGAGGCCGATCCCCTCCCCTGCATTTCTAGGGACAGGAAGTCGGTGGTCCCTGGTAGGGGAGACAGGGATAAGCAGCCCTGTGCTAACTCTGTGATGCCAGCTGTGATCCAGAGCAGAACCCAGGAAGAAACTTGGAGAAGGACGTGGATCCTTGCAATAAATGACTCCTTTTACTCCTGACTTCATAGACCTTCAAAGATTGTTAGCAAAACTTCGCTCATGGTTAGATTCTGCTCTCTGGTAAGAGGAAGTAACGAAAGGTCATTTATCACATGTGAGGTGAAGAGAGGGAACATTTTCTGCTACCCAGGACCAAGGCAGCCGCACCGCAGCAAAACGTTAGGAGAGCCCCGCCCCCACCCCGCCCTCCTGGGGCGGAGCCTGGGAGGAGGAGGGGCCTGACTGCGCCTGCACCTGCGCACGCATGGTCACGCCCTATAAATGAAGCATGCTAAGGTTTACATCAGATTTAGTTTGAAATGTATAGTTTCTTTCTGCCACTCATGAGGGTGGAGGCGTAAAAGGAAGATCAGAGAAACCATAGACGGAGCAATTGATTGTTTCTGACAATTCAGGGTACCTGAGTGACTCTGTGACACTTCTGCAGGTGCTCCTCAGGGAGAGAAAAGGAGCGAGAGGAACAGAGCTGCTTCGTGTGCAGGAAAGCACCCCCACAGCTCCCCGAACGCCACCCCCACTTTGTTTGTCCCCATGGGATCCTCATTTGCTGCCCATCCTACCAGGATCATTTCGGAGTCTTCCTCTCCCAGCCGCGCTGCAGAAAGGGCAGCCCTGGGACTTGGTTAATGACAAAGACGCGACGTCAACAGGGGCTTCTGCGGACCTTCCTCTCCGTGAAGAAGTGTTTCTGTTATGTGAAACTGTGCCAGGTTGTCCAAAGCAACTGAAATGGCCAAAATGGGGGTAATTTTTTTCCAAATAATAAATAAGACAAGGTAGATTGAATCTTAGTGCCTACAGACAAAGAGGAATCAAGCAAGCCGCCGAGAGCTCAGATGAGCCCGGGCGAGGCAGAGGCGCGTCATCTTCTGCACCAAACTTAGCCTTGGCTCTCTGGTTGGTGGCTTCAGTTTGCGGAATTGGTTTTAGTTCACATCCCCCCAGACCCCATAACACACAGCTCCAAAGCCACTGAAACTGTGAAGTCACTTTCTCAAAGTTTTGGCCTCCTATGGCACCATTGACTTGGTACACAATACTGTTATTTTGACTTTCGACCCTTGTGATATTTTGTGCTTACTAACTTGATCACCCCGGGTTTGGCTGCACGGAGTAAATACTCTTCCAGGTTCACTTCTCTTGCAAACGGTGCCTGCATCTTTAGAAATGCACGCTTGCTCGATAGGCACTGCGTTCAGGGGCCGGGCAAGTGGGTGTGGAAGGGCCAGTTAACGCGGTTGGCCCAAACAGGACCTAGGGGTTCTGAGGTCGCTCGCCAAAGCCGAAAGAGAGTCTCATGATACAAACCTTATCTGACATGGGATGAGAATACAATTACACGACCTGCACGCATTTGTATAATACATTAGTGTCAGCTAGCGCTCAGCAGTCTCCAGTATTTTTGGTAACAGGAACTAGTTTCATAGAAGACAATTTTTCCACAAATGGGGGTGGGGGTGGGGAGGTGGGGATGAATAGTTTGGGCATGATTCAAGTACATTACATTTACTGTACACTTTACTTCTATTATTACTACATCGTAATATATAATGGAATAGTTAATACAACTCAGTCAGCTGGAACACTGAGCTGGATGGGTTCACTCGCCGATTACAGGAGGCTGTGTGCTCTTTGGAGAATCTAATGAACTACTTATCTGACAGGCAGCAGAGTTCAGCTGGTGATGTGAGCCAGGGGCGTGGCTGTAAGTACAGACAAAGCTTTGCTCCCCACCAGCTCACTGCTCTCCTCCTGCTGTGTGGCCTTACTCCTAACAGGGCACAGAGCAATACTGGCCTGCAGTGGCCTGGGCTTTGGGGACAAAAGATGTAGCTTATTTGACACAGTAAAGTTATTAGAAAACTTGCTTTTGACGATAACCAGAATAACGGAACACCATTGTGAAATTCTACATTCCCTACCTAGTAAATATTAGGAGACTGATTTAATATGGGAAAATCTAACCATATGAATAAGGGTAATCTTAGCTGATATCTCTAAACCAGGTAATAAGCTTATGATTATGGTGTATGGGTTAGTATAGGAAACAAGGTACTTGATTTGGATAACATGTTTTACCATAAATTCATCCCACTGTCCTTTATCCCTCAGGGTCTCAATGATTTCTGCATTTCACTAGATCAAAAAATCTACTATATATATATACTATTAATAGGATATACTACACAAGAACCTAGAAGATTAGAATGAAATAATTGACCAAAACTTACCTTTTTAGGACTGATTATGAAGGTATATTCTTTAAAACAAATTAAAGAGTTAGAAATTTATTATAAGAATGAACATATAAAAGTATCTGCAATAAAAACTGAGTGCATTTTATAAAAATTGTTTATGGATCCTGACAACAAATAGGTTAACTTGCTGTTATTTTCCACTAAATAGACTTAAATTCTGAAATAATATTTCTGTTTTGATGCTTTCATAAAGCATGAAATTTAGGGAATGACAGTTTTGCATTTTCTGCAAAATATCAACTTAATGGTAACTTGTCATCATGCCTCAGTCAGAGTTGGATCCAGCATGTTTATTGAGGACGGATCACGTTGCTCCAGGCCGGCTCCTCCCTGGCTGTGTCTTTTGGAACAAGTCTCGCAGGCTCTCTCAAAGTGCTTGTCTAATATTTCCCTGTATTAAATGTGCTGATCACAGGCTTGCAACATCGTGGAGGCCTCGGACGTGGGACAGAGAAATGAATCAATGAAATACCTTAACTGTTCTCTGTATTTTCATAACAAGTATGTTTCATTTCCTAAAGCCATCTGTGGGGATTACAATACGTTTCAGAGCTGATACCCGCCTCTGCATCCCAGGGAGAGCACCCCTCTTGGAAATCACCTCCATTTCTCTATTGGCTGACCTCTCCTGCTTCCTGCCTGATGAATCCCACTGTCCCCCACACCTCAGGTGGCCCTGACTCCTCCTCTGTGCCTTCTGCTCACTGTCCAGCCCCGCGCTGGCCTCCCAGACTGCCGAGGAGGGCCCTGTCTTTTTTGTGTCCTATGACCTGCTTCCTCCCACAACACACACACAGCCAATGAGGCTTAGTTTCACTCCATCTGGCCCCCGACAGAGCCACTCTCTCCACCTGGCCCCACAATGTCTCTCTGTTTAGACTTTCCATGTCAGGCTATGCAAGCCTGTTTGAACTGAGTGTCCCACCCTCCTGGGATGAGCCCCATAGGTAGAGGTGATAGAGCCCCTCCCTGTAGCCTCTGTCTTGGTGATGGACAGGCTACTGTCCTCTGTTCCCACAGTGGCCACTCCCTAGAAGCCATAGGGAATATTTCACGGGGCCTGCTGGTCTCAGGTCTCCCAAGGCATGGCTCGCCTGGCCTCTTCCTTCTTGTTGACTCTTGGTCTAGGGTCCCATGCTGGCTCCTGGCTCTCAGCCCCACTGCTTTAATCCTGTCCCCAAATGTCACAGCACTCTCCCCTCACCACTGTTAGTTCTGCCATCTGGACTTCCAAATTTCAAGATAGTGTTCGCGGCCACACTCTCATCCCGCCTGTACTCAAGGAGGGAGCCATGCAGTGACCCCTGTAATTGGTGACCCCTGTACTTGGTGACCCCTGTAATCAGTTCGGCATGGGCCTGAGGCTCACAGCCCCGAGGGCTATGGCACCCACACTGTTGGGACGCACCTGCCGGTGCCCCGCACACCAGCACCCAGACGCCCTGTCAACCTCCAAACGTAATGACCCCCCTCCAACCCATCTCTGGCCAATAAACTTTTTAATCTGTGCTTAATCTCATCCATATCTGAGCCTTACATTTCTTGGAATGTTCTAGGTCTGTCTGTCACCAGGGGTGTGTTGCCCCCACATCTCCCAGCTCTTGCTCTCACCCCAGAATGAGCCCTATGTACGTCCAGCTCCAGACACGTGCATCCTGCCTCTGCCAGCCCTCGGGCACTGATGGGCCTTTACAGGGAACAGCTCCAGTTCTGGGTCTGCCTGGTGGGCTAGAGGTGCCTTTCAGGACCCCTCCACCCTCCCACCCTGGTGGCTCAGGGCTCTTTAAATCCAGACAGAGACCCTCAGAGGCAACTGCTGCAGCTTCTCGGTCCATCTGGTTTGAACTGATCCTTTCAGTTTTGATTCAACTGGGCAGATGAAATCTCAGTAGTTTCAATATCATGCATTGGCAGGGCCGGCCTGACTCGTGGACGGAGCAAACGTTCCCCCAGATGGTGAGATTTCAGAGGCGAGGTGCTGGAAATGACCAAATGCCTCTCCTGGCTTCGCCCCTTACCCAAATGTCCGTTATGGTTTTGTATTTTCTAATTTTGCCTGAAGTTTCACCAGAAGAGCTTTGGGCCTTAGATTCAGTGATTGATGGAAATATGTATCCCACTGGGGATGTACGGCCCTGCGCTGCCACCAGCTCTTTATTCCCTCCTGGGAGCAAAGGACCCAGGGGCATTTAGTTCCATATAAGTGTTCATCCCTCCTTTTCTGCACAGATTTGATGAAACTATTATGAAATTTGCTAACAAGGTGAAATAAATACATTTATGAATGTGGAAAGTGATGATCAAAGTAGAAAAGACTAATCCAAATAAAGAAGTTTGACATCAAAAGGAGAGACCCCTGCATACTGCAAATTTTTTTTTATTAAACCATAGCTGTGTCCATTAATGCAGTCATGGGCATACTGCAATTTTGTAAGAGTCATATGCAAAGATCAGTAGGTAAGGGGATCTAGACGTGTCAACTCTGTGAATTGGGGGAATTATTTCCATTTTGCAGAGAAGGAAATTGAGGCTCTTACAGCTCACATGAGTCGCCTTGTTATATATTTGGTAGATCATATGGCTGATATTGAAACCTACATATCCCCCCAATATTTTCCTAAGCACTATGTCCCTTGCTTTCAAAACACAGTACTCCTACAAGTCAAATTTGTCCCTTTACAGTTTTGCCTTAATAAGCTCTGGATACAGACATTTGAAAAAGAGAAGGGGTAGTTTGAGTTTGGGGGATATTTCTAGTTTATATTCTTAAAAGGAAATGTAATCTTCCCTACATAGGTAGTGCTAAGGAATTAATCTCGTTTCACTGAGAGTAACAGCACAAGCCCAGTGGAGGACACAGGTCCGTGACGCTCCTGCTGGAGCATTCTTTATACTTTGGCGACATTAGTCCCATTTATGCTGCGTCTGACTTTTTTGTGTGAAAATGCCTCATTTAAATGCTGACAGATTGGTTGGCATCATGAATGTCTTTGATATGTAATCGTGAAATGGGGTGACTTGTGAAAATGGGGTACATAAAACTGCTGCTACTCAGACTAATTTCACGGTAGCATTTGATTGACAGCAAGGACTTGTACAAAAACTGCTGTCTGCTGAGGATGGGGTTCCATGTGGTGGGCTGTTATTTGGATGATATTTAAAACCCTTTTGTTCATTGCCCTCTAAAAACGCAGCCCCTGCAAAGGCAGAAACAGCCTGTGTACTGGCCACATTCTTCCTGCCTGAGTAGCTTGGGTTGACTTTCTCCCCCTCAGTTTCCAAATTAATTTCCTTTTTTTTTTTTTTTAAACAAGACATACTGTACCTACAATGCTGATTTTTGTACATCTGGGAAAGAAAACATTACACACATCGTGCTTCCCACGTAGCACATTTCTTTTGCTTTGATGTCAAGACACTGAAGAGCAGTTGGTGGCTCAGACCAGACACAGGGAAAAATACACCATATTCATGTTTACTTGTTGCCCTTTGTGATTCCTGGGACCCTGAAATCCATACAGAGGAATTTCTAACATGGGAATGGCAAGTAGCACAAATTTTAGCAGAACATCTCCTCCCTGTTACAGGAAAGCGTCTCCGTCCTGAAGGGCTTCCGCAGAGGGCAGGAGGCCCAGGCTGACCGTGAACTTGGGTCAGGGCCCTTGCATCACCCCACTGGGTCCAGAACTTCTAACGAGCCGCTTCTTGTTATCATGCACCACTCCCCTTGGCTGTTGTCTTTGACTTACTGAAAGCAAGTGTCATTCAGTCTGGTGATACAGCTATCAGTTAATAACACTCCCTCCCTTGCAGAAACATGGAAAAGTTCATTTAAAAGTACCCCCAGATACAAATCGTCACCTCAAAAGAGTTACAGAAATGGCCCTTGGTAGCCATTGTCAACTGGAATGGCCCTTTTCAAGACGCTGCTAAACTCACATTCATCAGTGTGTAACTATGTGTGTATGTGTGTGTGTGCCTGTGTGTGTGCATGCTTGCGTGTTTATCTGTGTGTGTGCCTGTGTGTGTGCATGCTTGCGTGTTTATCTGTGTGTGTGCCTGTGTGTGCCTGTGTGTGTGCATGCTTGCGTGTTTATCTGTGTGTGTGCCTGTGTGTATGCCTATGTGTGTGCTGTGTGTGTGTGTGTGCTTGGTGTTTATGTGTATATGTGCCTGTGTGTGTGTGCACCTGTGTGTTTATCTATGTGTGTGTGTTCTTGTGTGTGTGTCTGTGTGTTCCTGTGTGTGTGTAAGTGCCTGGGTCTATGTGTATATATGTGTATTCCTGTGTGTGAATGTGCCTGTATGTATATATGTGTGTTCCTTTCTGCGTATATGCCTATGTTTGTGTATGTGTGTGTGTCTGTGTGCCTGTGTGTGTAGGTGTGACTGTGTATGTGTGTGTGCATGTGTGTGCCTGTGTGTGTCTGTGTATATGTCTCATATGTTTGATATTTTTTCTCTCTCCCAGAAGGAGTCTAAGAATTATAATCACAGCAACGAGATAGCATTCCTCTGTATACCCATGTACATAATACAGGAGTCATGCAAATAATCAGCAGCAGATCTCTGATGTTGCCATTTGACAGATAAGCAGACAGATAAGCAAAGGTGCAGAAGGATAGATCATCGTGGTATCACAGGTGCCGTTTATTGAGTACCAACAAGAGGCGCACCTGTGAGGTCTGCAATGACTCTGCCTTCTGGGCGACCACCTGGGGGCGACCACCTGGCATGGTGCTCCCTTCTTTCTCAAGTGAGGAACCTGATGGGCAGCTAGTTCCACTAACTCACCTCATGCCCACAGCTAAGAACTGGCAGAGTCTGTTAGGAGGACCATGGTTGTTCGGCCATAAAGCCAGTGCTTGGCATTGACTTTCCCCTGAAGGACCTGCTGACTGTCACTGTCTCATGCACCTGAACCCAGCACCCTGTGAGTGAGCCCACACCTGGCCACCTCACCTCACAGACAGAATTTTTAAATGCATAAGGTATAGGCTCATGGTGCCTCCTATCTCGATGAAACAAGAGGCTCAATTCAAGTCTGAGGTGATTCTCTGAAGGAATAAGTGTGGTCCTTCTTTAAAATTCTTTACCATCTCCGTTTGGGTTTAATGCCAGAACCCCGTGGATCACGGAATTGCAGAGACACAGTGATGCACAAACTCACGCTGTTTAAATTACTGCCTCTGTGGCTTTGAAAGTTATAAATACTGGTCCCTTTTCTTTGTGATATGCTTCTTCTCTGCAGCATTTTAAAACTAAGCTTTCTAGACTACAGACAATTATGTAATTCTATTAGTCTCCTTCAGAAGGTGTTAGGTAGACAACTGTAGCCAAGTCAGCTACATATATTATTGATATATAATAATATATAAGTAAATGAGTTCTGAGTGGAATAATTCCTGAAAAATGAGATCTGAAAAAGCACACTTTCTTACTTACATAGGAAAAACCATCTTTTACCATATCAGATTGAGAATATTTATAGTATGTACAGTTTAAGGAAAAAGTTTTAAAATATAAATCTTTTGGGCAGCGCCTGTGGCTAAAAGGAATAGGGTGCTGGCCCCATATGCTGGAGGTGGCAGGTTCAAACCCAGCCCGGGCCAAAAAAAAAAAAAATATATATATATATATATATCTTTTTCTAAATAAAATACATATTAATTTGAAAGATTTTTTAAACTTATCCCCAGCATTATGAAATGGAAAGAACCCAGATATTTGATTAAAACCTATTGAGCTTCTAATACTGGCTTTAGCAAAACCGATCATTACAGCTCCAGAAATTTACATCACCTGTTTTAGATCCATCCTATTCTAAAATGGGTAGGCTATTACTTATTTTATTTTTTAAAATTTCAGATTAATATGAGGGTACAAAAGATTACTACTTTTTTGTTACTACTTATTTGAAAGATTTTTTAAAAATAAACATTAAAAAAATAAGATGCTTACACAAGTTCTAGTCAAGATGACAGACAAATTTGTATGGAAAGTATGCCCCTATCATACCTCAAATATATGGCAATTATTAATAAAATATTTCAGTGTGTATATATGCACTTACATCCATATAAAATAGCAATAAGGTGATACACGCCTTTCCAACATGGAATATAATGTTGGTCTGGAGTTTTGGGGTTATTTGGCCCCTAGTGTGGAAACCAGGACCAGTCAATGGTGGCCAGAAATTTGACTGAGGCAGGTGTATGGGTCTCTGGGATGAATTACGCCTGCATTCATCTCCCTGGTTGAGTGGGCAGCAAATGGGGTTTCTCATCCTTAGATCAAGGCTGGAAAGAGTTGTAATCTGCTTGTGAGCAGCCCAAGCAGTGTGGGAAGCTGTGCACACTGTGACCAGGTCACCCTGGTCCCTCACGCAGGGGCCGGGACTAGAATGTCAGTAGCAGACAGAAACCCAGGACACACATGCACTTAAATCCAAACTGGGAAGATTGTCACAAGACTTGATTCTTTATGGGGAAAACTGGGATAGAATTGAAAGAAAAGAGAGTTACTGAAGACAGTCTGTAAAGCAAACCATGCACATAGAGAGCTGGCCAGGGGAAACAGCAACAGACAGGTTAAATGGGGGGTCCCTCTCTGGAAAAGGAATAAGAGGGAAGTCTGAAAATGACGTTCAAATCAGAATGTTGAAGATCTTCAGAATGATACTGGAGAGATTAGCATCCACAATAAACAATCAGTGTGAGTGCTAAGTTATAAAACAATGAGTCCCTGGAACAGGAATTGGTGGTAATGGTGGGATTCCCATGGAGTCATAGCATAATTCCTACCATGCGCTAATTCACAATGTTACTTAACCAGTTACTCATTACGATAACGAATAATATCAGTAGTGTATTATTCTTTCTTTCTCTCCCATTTATCTCTAGTGAAAAGGAAGAGGAGAAAGAAACCAGGACCAGTGTCCCTGCTCATTTGTTTTGATACAGTCAGTCACTAAAGTTAGCATCAAGAGGACAAAGACGTCACATGGTAGCATGAGAAGTCCCCCAGGGACCCCAAATCCAGTAGCATTGTTTCTTTAAAAAAGTCCTTCAACATCTTGTGAAGTTGTACCAAGACCATTCAGCAAAGGAAGAAACATTTACTCTGTAAAATCAGAAAAGTAAAAGTCTCTAGCTGTGACCCCCTTCCTATTGTACCCAGCACCAGCTTGGGGTCCCAGAAGTTCTACTCATTGCAGGAGGTGAGTGTGAACAGAAAGATAAGTCTCCTTCCTACCCCCTCAACTCCCTCTCCAAAGAGGGCCAGGTGAGAGCATTCCTAGTCCCTATCCGGTCCCGTGTTGCAGAAGCTAAATACCAGGCAAGAGATCTCAGGCCTCCCTTCTCACACCCAGCCAGTAGTCACAGGAGAGAAGTTCCACCCAGGCTTGGTTGGTTGAGATTACTGGGACCCCAGCTGGCCGACAGGGCAGAGAGTCCCCCTTAGAAGAGGAAAGCGGAGAGGACCAGGCTGCCTCCACCATCCTGCTGTTCTAACGCAGCAGCGTCATGCCAAGAAAAATGCAATTAAAAGGACAGGTAAAGGATCTAATAGTCATAGTTGGAGACTTCAACATACCACTTTCAGAAAATCAAATTAAAACCAATCAACCTAGTAGGTATCCACTGAATACTCCATCCCCAAACAGCAGAATACATGTTCTTTTCAGGTGCACGTAGAAAGTTCTTGAGGCTACACTGTATATCAGTCCACAAGATAAGGCTCCATATGTTTAAAAGAGTTGAATCCATATGCAGTATGTTCTTCAATGCTAATGAAATAAAATTAGAAATCAGTAGAAGTAAATTTGAAAAAAAATATAAATGCATAGAAATTAGACTCTTCTAAGTAAACAAATTAGGCAAAGGAAAAAACATGAAAATTTAGCAAAACTTCAAAATGAGCGAAAATGAAAATATAATGTACCAAATTTCCAGTACGCAACTAAAGCAGCACTTGAGACAAAAATGTATAGATGTAAATATTTATTATAAAAAAAGAAGGAACATCTCAAATCAATGATCTAACATTTCACCTTAAGACACTGGAAGAAGAGAAAATTAAATCTAAGTACACAGAGAGGAGGGCCAGGGGAGAAATCGATTAGTAAAGAATGGAGAAAGGATAAAGAATTTGACAAAATCAAATATTAGTTCTTTGAAAATATCAACAAAACCGACAAAGATTTACCGAGGTTGACCAAGCAAAAAGTGAGAAGATTCAAATTAGTAAAGTCAGGAGTGAATGGGAGGATATGAGTTCCAACCTAACAGACAAAATGCAAGGGATACCATGGACAACTGAATTATGTTGAAATGTTTTTACTCCTACTAATATGTAGAAGAAGTATTTTACAAAGCATTTAAAAAACATAAAAATATGCAATACTACGTGGCTCAAAAGACACAGAAAGTTTTTAGAGTTTCACTGAAAATTTGCTGGAATTTGACTGAAAATTTACATCATGTCAGTCAGGAGGAATATGGAAAGAAATTCCCTTCTCCTTCATCTTTCCACTAAAAATTACCTGATAACTTTAGCTTAAGTGTGATATTGGTTCTCTGTCACTGATTCTCCAAGTAACTGTAGATTTTGAGGCCACTAGAAACAAGGGACAAGCCCAACTGGCATCTTGGACATCTGTGAGTCCCCCCTGGAGACAACGTATAATTGATGACCAAGCTTCCCGAGCATGATCCAGGGGCTTCCAAGTATCTCACATAATCTGCATGAGCAGTGTCATTTGGGATGTGACAAAAATACATATTTTAATGCAGCAACTAGACTTTGAATTTAAATCTACAAGAGAATCTCAGCTCTCTCTCTCTTTTTTTTTTTTTTTTTTGCCATAGAAGCTTATGAGGAGAGGCTGATGAATAATTCAAACTGGGGTTCATTGTATATGACAAAAATGGTGGATCCTACCCTCCAGAAGTCATAGGTAAATAAACTTGTCCCCAGTGAGATGCAGCGGCCCATTGTTCATCTGTCAGTATGTGAATTAACTACAAAATCTTTGATTTTATATTCCTACACCCACTAGAAGTTCTCAAAGTGTGGTCTACAGATCACAGGGGAACCTGAGACGCCATCAGAGGATCCACAAGGTCACAATTCTTTTCATTATATTTTAGTTTTATACTATGTTTATTTTGCACTGGTCGAACAGTGCAAAGAACAATGGGAAATTTGCTGGCGCCTTTGCAGGAATCAGTGGCAACACCGGGTACCAAGAGTAGTGCATTCTCTACAATCGCAGGGACAAAAGTCAGTTTTATGAAGCGTATCCTTGATGAAAAGTTACAGTTATTAATTTTATTAAATCCTGACCCCATATGCATGTCTTTTTCACATTCTATGTGAGGAAATAAGCAATGTACAGAAAGCATTTCTGCCATTGTCTCAAGGATATGGACTTGGGCAGTGATGTGAGTTGCAAGCTAAACTATCTACGTTTCGTACGGAATACAATTTTTACTCTAGAAAACAGCTGACAATAGCAATGACATGTTCTCAGACAGGAATGGCATGAGTCCTACATTTCAAGGGAAGCAAACTGTATAGCATTTGTTTTTCGAGCGCTGAAGTGAAAATGACGATTATAGAATACTGCTTGAATCTTACATCACAAGCTTAATAGCCTCCCAATAGTGAAAGGTTTTCCTAAGATTGATGGCAATATTAATGCATGTGCTTTTTGATATGAGCTGACACTCAGAAGGGCTGCCTAAGCCCGTATTTTTTAAGTCACTGGTCCATGAGGTTGCAGAATTAGGCATGGGCAAAGGTCTGTGTTCAAAGTGCCAGACAGATCAATGAATCTTAAGGTAACAAAGTGCAAAAAGGTTCTTGATATGGTTCCAGCTTCTACTTTGCAAATAACCTTTAAGAAACTACCGTTTGTCAGCTTGATGCCTGTAGTACAGTGATTACAGCACCAACCACATGCATGAGGGCTTGCAGGTTTGAGCCCAGCCCAAGCCTACAGATCAACAATGACAATTGCAACAAAAAATAGCCGGGCATTGTGGCAGGCGCCTGTAGTCGCAGCTACTCGGGAGGCTGAGGCAAGAGAATCACTTGAGCCCAAAAGTTTGAGTTGCTATGAGCTGTGACATCACAGCACTCTACCCAGGGTGACACAGTGAGACTCTGTCTCAAAAAAAGAAAAGAAAGAAAAAGAACTACTGTTTGTCAAATTTTGGTGTGGTTTAGAGAAGAATACCCATCATACCTGGAAAGACTACTTAAATAATCCATCCTTTATACAGATTGTACAAGCCTGGATTTCCTGTCTATTTGAAGGATAATCACCTTTCACAAGGAAACGAATACAGATGTGGAAATCCAACACTATTCTATAAAGTGAGACATTACAAATACCTGTAAAAATGTGGAAAAAAACCCAACTTTTTATCATTTTAATATATGAAAGGTATTTTTTAAAATTAAATATGCTATTTATATCAGTAGTAGGTATATTGCTATTTCAAGTTAATAACCACTTTTGAATACCTTTATTTCATGATATTTTAATTTATAGTATGATACACATTGACAGTTATTTTTTTTTTTTTTGAGACGAGCCTCAAGCTATCCCTCTGGGTAGAGTGCCATGGCATCACAGCTCATAGCAACCTCCAACTCTTGGGCTCAAGCTAGTCTCCTGCCTCCGCCTCCCAAGTAGCTGGGACCACAGGCGCCCGCCACAACGCCTGGCCATTTTTTGGTTGCAGCCATGATTGTTGTTTGGCAGGCCCGGGCTGGGGATTCAAACCCACCACCTTAGGTGTATGTGGCTGGCGCCTTAGCCGATTGAGCCACAGGCGTCGAGCCACACATTGACAGTTATTACCCATATAAACTAAAACTTCTCGGGGTCTCCAATAATTGTTTCAATGTACAAAGTGGTCCTGGTAACTTCAGAAATCAACTTGCAGGGTAGCCCCTGGTATTTTGTTCTTTAACCCCTAGAAAGGTGGAGACTGTTATTTTTTTTTCCCATCCTAAGATAGAGGAAAACTCATTTTGTGGGGATGAGTATGTCAGATATTGCTCTGAAAACAGACGGCTAAGATGTCCCAGAAAAGTGTTTTATTCACTGCGGTTAAAGACACATCATCCGTGTATTGTGAGAGCTCCTCTTGCTCTAACTGCTGCTGCGGAAAAGAGAAGGGGATGAAGGAGGAGGGAAGTGAAAGGGGAGAATCACTGTCCCGCTGCACCGAGCGCATCGCTGGGTATTTCCGGAACACGGGCCCCTCCTTCGGCTCGACTTGCTCCCCTCCCCCCCAGCCAACAGCCTGGCTTTATGAATTTCCACTCATGTTTCAAGGTGAAGTTGAGGAAATCTTCCCTGATGGCTTTGCATTCGCCCTGTCTTCAGGCTGCTTTAATAACATCTGCGTTCCCCTTGGAGGCTTTTGATCCGGGATATTGTCATTGGAATCCCCGGTTCAGTGGTATGGAATTCTCAAGCACGGAGGCCGATGTGCAACAAGTGTCCAATTTGGCTATAACTGAACTTGGTGCGTGTCACGATAGATGCTGTGCCCAGTTGCTTGCATTTAGTAAGCATTGAGTCAGAGAATTTCAACCAGTTCGGAGTTCTCTGGCTCAGTTCTGAATTTTTGACCTTTCTCTTATGCTCTCTGGTTTTTAAAGCCTGTGAGGAAGACGTGGTGAGAAGCTTGTGGGACGTGCCTTGCACCTCAAGGGCCTCCCGCGGTTTACGTAACAAGAGCAAGTTTGTGGTAATGCTGCAGGTCGGAAACGTTATAGGAATTGTCTATGAAATAAATAGAGTAGGTAAAGTGGAAAGTCGTATATAAACAGGTAGGAGAAAGTGTACGTTGGAGCTGACTTTTGATGAATGAGAGAGAGTCTACACATTTAGGTGTGTAAACTTAAAATCAGAGAGAACCTCATTTTCAGATTCTGCCAGCTGCGTGGAGAGAAGCCAGCGTGTCTGTCGTGGTGACTGTCTCCAATCTGCGTCTCAGCCACTGCAGCCTCCACGTGTCCCGGCCGGGAGCGCACTGCAATCCCCAGAAAATGACTCATTCTACAGATCTGAGATAATAAAAGGGACAGAATTGACTTTGAAGTGGTGAATCTTGTTATAAATTGAATTCTTCTGATCAAGTAGCTTTTGCTAATTTAGAATTCACTTTGAATGTGTCCTGTGTGTTTCCATAAAATGCTGAAACCTGGATATCGCTATAACCTCAGGAAAAATTGTGCACTGAATAAAATTGCAGATTTAGCAATTTTCCCAATTGTTCCACCATCACAGCCACATTACGTGGAGAAAGACAGTGAAGACCCGTGTCCCCTTCCAGCTCCTCAATCAGGTGGGTGTTTTGGAAAATGTCAGTTTTCTAGGAAAGCCTTTAAGAACTCCTTCCCTTCTAAAGACGCATCCTTGATGTTCAGTCAATGAGTAAATGTGGTAGGAGATACATGTGGAAGGAAAAGGGGGTGGGAAAGACTGGAATCATAGAAAGAGCTGGCCACTGTAGGGCGCTGGCCCCATATGACAGAGGTGGTGGGTTCAAACCCAGCCCCAGCCAAAAAAATGCAAAAAAAAAAAAAAAAGAAAGAGCTGGCCATTTAGGAAACCCCCTTCAGTTATAATAGACCATCAGAATTTGATGATGTCTTTCATTAACTGACCAAATCTGATCTTATTTACCAAATTTATAGTTACCTTCTAAATTAGTGTCAAAATAACACCTTCAAAGTGTACAGGATTCCTGTATAGTCAACACATCCCCTACGCTGTTCTCCTTCCCTCTGTCTCTGTCTCTCTCTGCCTCTCTCTCTCTCTATCAGTTAGCTTTGCTGTAAAATAAGCCATCCTAGAACCCAGGGGCTAAAGACCTTGTCACACCCGGCTGCAGTTGCTTGTGTTTCAGTGGGTTGGCTGGAAGAAACTGACCCGGGACAGCACAGCTGGGCATCTCTGCCAAGGCCGCGCTCCTTTGGGTCTTTTTAATAGTGCTTCTGAGACACACAGAACAGTCCAGGCTGTTCACTCTCCATGAGGGCAGGTGGGAACACACAAGCCTTCTTGATGTCTTAGCTTGGAACTGACTCCCTGCCTCTCCTCCTCGTTCTACTGGTCAGAGCCGAGACAAGGCTGAGATCAGAGGGAAACAGGCTCTACTCTCACGGAGTGACTCCAAGTCACATCCCAAAGGGCAAAGATACAGGAAAAGGGGAGAAACTGGTGCTAATAGTGAAATCTAGAATATTCTCAGGGTTATACTAAGAATGTATTATACTGTCTGTATGTTCTATACATTACATATTATACTATAAATAGGTATACTATACATATACTATACTGTATGTATTCTACCATACACAGTCATCAAAACTGAACACTATTAATAAATATCTTCTACCTAGGGAAATGTGTCTTGATGCTTTGGAAAACCACATTACCATCACATTGAAAAAGCCGCAGAGAACTCGGCAAGCGCGCCAGACAAACAGGATGGAGTACTCTGTTACAGATGCAGGGAACTTTGTATGGAAGGAAAACAAAAATAAAATCAAAGCCCATAACATTTACTACACTTGTGATGCTTCCAGGGAAAGATCTCTTACTTATTTTGTGACACAGCCAGGTAGCAAATGTTAGCAGAAGCAGGACTCTCGCAGTTAGATGACATGGGAATGCCAGGGAGTCAGGGAGCGGAGCGGCCCCAGAACACGTCACCCATGACATCATGTTGTCAAAAGGGGTACAGGCTTCCCGGCAGGTGGGGTCACTTTACAAAAGGAAATGAAGAGTCGTGCCTATGTGGCTATTTATGCTTGCCAAGAAGCTGCCGTATTCCAGCCAGCTCACACTCGATTCCCCGAGCTCCTCGAAAATACTAAGTAGACTTGGTGCCAAGCACATCATGGTAAGCTGACTTAGACTCTTTAAACTGTTTGGTTGTAAAGCAGGACGTAAATTCCTAGGGTGGGTCCCCAAGCTCCTAGCTGACTCAGTCAGAGTCCTACACCCAGTGCAAGAGTGGCCATCCTGAGATGTACAGTGGCCAAACCCTGGGCCTACAGCAGCAATCAAATGAGACATGTCTGGAAATCAGCAGGCGCCTAAGTCCTGGCTTCAGCAGCTCACTCCTGTCACTGAAGCTGATTTCTGGGTTTAAGTCTGGTCAGGTGCCGCTGGGACTGGACGCTGCTGTGTACTGACCTGGGTGTCCTGCGCCCCACTTGGCTTCAGAGCCTGGGTGGGGATAACCCATGGAGAAAGTCACCCTGTCCCGCTGACGTGGACAGGACAATGGTGAAAGCAAAATGCTAGGAAGACTGTTTTTTATTTTTCTTCTAAAAGGCAGAGTAGGCTGGAAGGAGAGAGCCCATTGGTCCTCAGCCTTCAGCTAAATAATTCCCGGTCCTCTGCCTGGCTGCTGTCCTGTGTCCGCCCTTCTTAGCACCAGCTCACTGGAGAAATGGGCTGAGCGGGAACGTGCAGAGCAGCACCAACCCTGTGTTTCCAGGGCCGGTTCCCTTTTCCATTATACATGCATCTGGTTGAAGACTGATCTCCAGGACGCACTTCTATGTTGATGGCACACCGATCACTTCTCTGCTTTGAATTCCATGATATAATTTAATGGGCACAAACGGTAACCATCAGCAAGTGCTTTACATTTTTTTAACTTGCATTGTAACTTTGAAGCAGGTGGTATTATATCGACCCTAGGGATGAAGGCTCAGAAATGTTGCCTGAGATGCCACATCTGGCTGCTGGCACAGCAACGTCTCAGCTTCCTTCTGACTAGAAACACGTGGCTTTCACCCTAACATCTTCTCCTTTCTCTCTTACAGACAGATGCAGCAGCTCAGAGATCTACAGTTTGTAAACTTCTTGAAACTGTTATGATCATCACCATGGAATCCATGGCAATCTTCTTTTTCTACAGAGAACATTTAGTATTATTTTGTAGCACCCGCAAGAATTCTTTCTGTGCCTTTTACTCCAATTTCTATATTGTCCCTATAATGATTTAAGCCATCAGTTTCTATTATTAAATTAGCACGGATCACTTAACAAATCATTACAAAAGAAATTTCATGTAGAATAAATTGATAAAGATGGTTAGGAATCCTCTACTGCTATAAAAACAAAAATGGGGAAATAAAAATAACTCCAAACTGTAATAAAGCAGTATGTATAAAAAGGTATGTAGGTATGGAATTGTGAGAATTTCTTTTTAAAAAATTATTTTTTATTAAATCATATCTTTGTACATTGATGCATTTATGGGGTTCAGGGTACTGTTTGATATACAATGTGAAATGCTTACATTGAACTAAGTAACACATCCATTGCAGTTATGCTCATTTTTTAATAGTTTTGAAATGTACCATTGCATCATGCACCTTAGGTTTCAGCCACTGCTAATCACACAAGTCACACTGACTTGACTTCAAAAAACCACTAGGAATCATGGTGCAAACAACAACAAAAAATAATGAATCTGTTGATTGGTTTTTATGCTACTGGTTAGGGTATCTGAAAATTGATTATCTGTGTTCTAAAGGAGTAATTTTGAATTTAGAGGAAAAGCGATGAACAAAGTATAGGAATATTGAATCCTAAGTGCTGGATTCGCCATTGATGTATATAAAACATGGGAAGGTAATTCTATTACTCTATAAACTGTAATCAAAAAGTATGAAACAGACGTAACTATATAATTTCCCATCTCTCCAGTCTGAAATTTTTACAAATGAATACATATATATAAATACACATTTACCATGCTTTCTGCAGCCAAAACTATTCCAACTATGAAACTGCTGTTTTTCTTTCATTTTAATTATATCATAAAATATATTTAGCTCAAATAAGATAAACTATATAGTCATAATATGATGTTCCCTAGAAAGAAGATGTTTTACTTTAAAAATGTAAGAGGTACTTTTGAATTTTTCCCAGTAGTAGTTTATTTGCCAACACTAACGATTTTCTCAGGTATCTGGATGGGAATTTGTGGTTGTCCTTGGGTCTATGTGTGGAAAGGAAGGTAAGTGTGGGGATCGGGGTAGTGCAGGAGGGGAGTGTGGAGACCGTGTCCACTCATCCCAGTGTGCCCTTACGTGCCATTTTAGACTAGGATAATGTCAGAGTGAAAAAATAGAAGGGCTGTGTACCTGGCGTCCTGAATCACCATTTGTACCTCTCTCTGATCTCTTTCAGGGGAGAAAGGAAGTCTCTGTGATGTGACTACCAAGGTTGGTTTATTGACTTTGATATTCATCTGGATATGATACCCATAGATGAATTTTATATTTCTAGTGTCACAAGACTTTTTTTTAAATTTTACCTGTTGAAATTATGAAATATTTATCAGCATCTAGTAAATAACCTTAAGTCCTTTTTTGCTTAGTCTTTAAACACTGTGTTATAATAAATAATACTTGTTCTCTTCAGATGAAGACTATTAGAACTATGTCGTGTTGGTCTAAGGTCATATTATTGCTGGATCTGGGTATCTGATAGTTAATCGTGGGAGTTGCCTATCTCTGCTCAGAGGTGAAATGTACAATATTGTTTTTCCTTGTTTTGTCCCATGGTTTTGTGATTAAGTTTATCTAATTTTTATTTTGATATTTTCTTGCATTTTTTTTAAAGTATAAAATAGGAATTGAAGTTTTGGCTAAAGATTTGGTTGCAATCCCCTGAAAGTCTACAGAGCTTTGAGATTTTTAAAATCATTTCTATTCCTTTAATAGTTCTTTTCTTTCTTTTTTAGTGCTTTATTTTACGAACACTGATTTTCAATGACATGAGACATAATTTACATAAATAAAAAGTATCTGTTTTGCATTTACAGTCAATGATCACTGATAAGGTAAATATCTATTTGAATACCACCGTAATTAACATGTAGATCACTGACATCATTCCTTCCATCTCCCCTGTGGTCCAGAAAACTAATTTGCTGCCTGGCATTGTAGGATAGTCCAGGCTGTTCTAAAACTCTATTTACTTAGGGCCAACTGTTTTCTATAATTCCATATTTCAGATTAAAAGAAAATTTATAGTCAAGTATCACAAGAATGGAAAAGCAAGCATCCGATGTACTCAATGCTCATATGAAACTAGAAGATGAACAACTCTACACCCACAAGAAAAAAGCACAGTTAAATTCAAGTAGGGGAGGGGGAAGGAAGGAGTTGGGAAAGGGGAGCAGAGAGGGTCCCACCCAAGGAGCACTGTCTAGGGGTGTGTGGCACACCTCCCGGGTGAAGTGTTCAGCTACAACTTGGACTTTACCTAACAAACATAATGTAACCTGTTTGCACTCATATATTTATCTAAAATATTTTTTGAAAAAGAAAATTTATCTCTACTATTTTGTGTTTTCAAAGCTACTGTAAATGATATTTATTTCATTTCCAGCTCTTCTTTTCTGGTATGGATAAATACAGTTGATTTGTTTTTACATTTGACTCTTTCCTGAAACCACTTATTTTTATTTCTTCTCATAGCATTTTGGGGGTAATCTTGAGGCACTCCTATGTTCATGGTCATGTCAGCTGCCATTAGATACATGCATATATGCTGCATACATGCTATATTTATATGTTGTGATTATTTCTCTTTGTACTTGCTAGGACCTCCTGTACTGTATTGAATACAAGCACCTGTGGGACACCACCTGGCCTACTTTCTCAGGTCGGGGAGAATATGCTCATGTGTTCAGCCTTTCAACATCACGCTGCTCATCACAGCTTCTCTGTCGGCCCCTTCATCACGCTGAAGATCTGTCTCTCCTATTCCTTGTTTTGTGAGAGATTTGTCATCAAAGAATATTGGATTTGGTCAAATCCTTTCTTACACATATAAACATAATCAGATTTCTTTGCTAGATTCTGTTAAATTGATCGATTGATTGAACCTTATATTCCTGAGATAAACTCTGCTACTGCATAATACATTGCAGCTTTTGTAAAGTGCTGAATAGATACTGGATTTTTTTTCATAAGCTATCTCTATTTCTTAGGATAAAACTTTGTGTTTACAATAAAAAAGGCACAATGCTCTTAGGAAGAGTTTATTTTTTAATCATAAAGTGGACATTCTAGATGGATGGTCTGGAAGTGTGTTTGAATGTTAGAAGAAGTCACTTGGAAATCTGAGCCTGCTCTGAGACGTTTGACCCCCAATTACTATCACCTGGCTATTTGTTCACATGACTGAAACTAGGAGCTCCACCTTCCACACCTGGGTTGCAACCAGTTGAAAAAAGATGAAATTCATGAAGAAGACTTAAGTTTGCAATGTTAGGTAGTATCATAGTGGCATACACTGTATATGTTTATATTCAACTGTAGATTTTATTATGGCCACATATATTTATGAGGGAAAGTGGAAAATAGAGTATAACAATGTACAAAGGAAGAGTGAGACAACAGATTTTGGTGCATAAGGAGTAGTATCTTAAACACTATTCTTCGCTATTGTTTTCCAAATTTACCATATTATGCTCCTAGTATACTATCTATAAATTTTAAATTTATAAAGGACTTTATTTTACATTTAAAATTTCATTATTTAGGTATGCTTATCTCTCATTATTTGTTTTCTTGATCAATTTTTGAAAGGCATATATTAAATTATTTTTAAAATCTTAAATATATTTATTTATCCATGAATTTGCTTGCTGTCACTTTATAAAAATTAAGTTTGTATTGTTGGAGGCAGGTAAGTTCTTAACAGTTATAATTTTTTTTCTTTTAGCCAATATGTAACACCCCTATTTGTCACTGATACCTTTTCTATTTTAACTCTGTTTCACAAACTTTGATTTTGGTATTTCTGCTTAGTTTTGATCAATCATTTCCTAGATATCATTTAATATATACTTTCTCAAACTTTTTACATAATTTTAAGTATTTCCTTTTTTGGAAAATATGTTGCTGGAAAATCTAAAAATACATCAACTTTTAACTGACATATTCAATGCATTATATTGTATTAGTTGTAATGCTACTTATAACTGACACTTTATTTGGTCATTTTGGGGGGGCTTTTTAATAAATTTTCTTTTTCTACTTTCTTTTCATACCATATTCTGCCCCTAGTTTAAAAATTATACATTGAATTTACATTCACTGACATTCCATACATCTACCTTCATCTTCCTAGACTTATTTCTATTACAATTTGAATACTTCTTCAAAAGTATTGTCAAAGTTTTCTTTGTGTAATAAACCTTAAAAGTATTATATGAAAGTTTGATGTTCTCAACATTTTGAAATCATTACCCCATAGTGGACTATGGACTTAGAGTCATTTGTCAATGGAAACATACAAAGGACCCATTATATGCATTTATCTTGGGAAAATTGCCATGGAGTTGTAAGGTACCATCAGGCCACAGATCCTGGTCTAAGATCTTGACCAAGTAGGAACTATCATTGTTAAATCTCTATAATGAATAAATGACTTTCAACTCAGGAATACAAAGATTAAAACAAGAATAATGAAGTAAATCAAATGCACAGTTCTTGAACATGTTTATAATATCTGTTTTAAAGTCTTTGTCTAGTAAGTCCAACACCTGTATTTCCAGTTTCTATTGACTGCTCCTTTTCTTTTCTTTTTTTCTTTGTGTGATAAGCTATATTTTCTTGTTTCTTTGCATGTATCCTTATTTTGTTTTGAAATATGAACATTTAAAATAATACAATGTGGCAACTCTGAATATAGGGTTTTTTCTTTTTTCCCAAGATTATTGTTTATTTAGTAACTTTCCTAGACTGCCTTAACAAAGTCTTTATTCTTCATCATGAATGGCCTCTGATGCCCCCTTTTGGTTACCTTAGTGGACACATATGATTTCCTTCAAAGTTTTGAACAATTACCTTATCTCCTCTTTGCCAAGGGGCTTTTCATGTATGTTTGGGAGTAACTTCAACATTGTGACCGTTTATAATCCTGACTTAGCCTTCACAGCCTGCTCTCAGAGATCCTCAAGGTCACTCAGAGATGGTGCAGAGACATAGAATATGTGCACACATTTCTAGATCCCCAGAAATCTGTTAGAGCTTTTCAAAGCCCCCATTGACATTTCTTTTCCCAGAGATTGCTTATAAATATTTCATCTGGTGTCTTATTTGCTCCAACTGGTACCATAGCTTCAGGTAGTAGAAACATTATACTATTACTATTAATTGTTTTTAACAAAGACATTGGTCCTAGCATTTTTACTACTGAGAAAATCCTGAGTAAGGTCAAGTATCAATAAGGCCTGAAGATAGTTTTATTCCAGAGAGGTGTTAGAAAGGTCAAATAATGCCAATACTTCATGAATGAAATGTTTTGAAGTATTCCAAAACTAATATGCCACTTCTCTTGGCTGAAAGGTTGCTGGTATTCATAACCACAATGGTTTCAAGATTGCTAATTTTTGAGGCTATCATGGACCTGTAGAGAAAGAAGCAAAAGAGGTGAAGAAAAAATGCCCCGGAGAGTTTTCTCTTCTTACTGAGTTTCATTCAGCATTTTTCTTTCATTAACTATCCTTGGTTTATTGTGACTGTTTCATTATTGCTGGAATTAGAAAAAGGCTGCTATTAGCAATATTCTCTATTGTTATAGTTGCTTTTATGGAAGAATACATTTTGGAAAATCATTATTCTACCATTCCATAGGTACTGCTCTCTCCATGAAACACTTTTAAAACAAAATCTTTAAATTTGTGATGTACCTTCAGAGAAAATTTCATGGACTTTCTAATAATATGAGAATATAATTTTCTATAACTTACTAATTTTTCTTTTTTGTATAATTTATAATTTTTTTGTCCTCTTCTTTATAGACTGACAATTATACATTTAAACACATACTAAATTTGCTATAAAATTTTGTTTTCTGAATGATGGCAATTATGCTAGTACCCCATTTTCTAAAATTAGCCTTGGAGAAATAACAACAAAAAAGTCAGGGAGAAGGACAGAGAGGTTTTACCTGGTATGCTCATGGATACATCACAGCCATTTCAAGTTTGGTAATAAGAATACAGGATAGATTGGGAGACATTTTAAATTCTGCTATTGCCTATCATCATGTTCACATGTCACATTAGAAGGTCTATTGTGTACCTGTTTGCCACTGAAGTGAGAAATTAACAGTAATAGGTCACACAAAGAATTAATCTTTCCTTCCTTCCTTCCTTCTTTTTTCCCTTCTTTTTTTCCTTCCTCCCTCCCTCCCTTCCTTTCTTCCTTCTTTTTCTTCTATTCCTTCTTTTCCTTCCTTCCTTCCTTTTCTTCTTTTCTCTTCCTTCCTTCCTTTCCTTCCTTTTTCCTTCCCTTCCACATACTTTCTTTCTTTTATTCTTTATCTTTCATTCTTTCTTTGGGTTGAAATGACAACCTTATTAACTTATTCAGAATCTTTTTCAACTTTAGCTAACTAATTTTACTTAACAGAATCCCACTACCCCTCAAACAAGTTGCAAACAACTTCTTTCAACTAATCTCTTGACTGCCTGATAAGATGCTTTATGATTTTCCTGCCTTTCTGATTAGGTTAGCTATTACTCTACCAATATTGCAATGTCTTCCTCTCTTGAATTCTTATTGGATAAACTATATGTTTTCCTTAATGATGTTGCTGTATGATTGAAGAGCCAATCTTCAATCTGTGTGATTAAATATCTAACCTCCTATAAATTTATATGTCATCAAAACTACCATATTTATGATTTTTAATGTTCAAATGATAATTTATTGAATGCTTGTTATATCTCTGATGGGATCCTAGGCACTGAAAATGCATGAGCAAGGTGGATGTGATCCTTGCTCCAGCAGACTTACAGCCTAGTAAGAAGACCGATAAGCAAATAGCTCTGGGATTATACTAAAGAGTCTAAGGAAAATTGCTCTGAAGGGAGAAGGAAGAGAGTGTGAGATTTAGCACAAGCTCTAGCATTATGGCATTTTCAATAATTCTCTTTATCCTCTCATTTATCTTTAAAGATCATCTTCTGCCTAATTTTCCCATTGTAATCTTGTTCCTTTCCAATCCACAGAAAAAATTTAGAGACTTTGAATTTAGAATCACAAGGGCTTTGGGAAATCTTATAGTCATTGGTTCTTCATTTTAAAGTAAGAGAAAGACAAGGGTGAAGGGCCTTGCTAATCAAGAGCAGAGGTGCCCTCTATGACCTTCTACTCATCAGATGCCTGCCATCTGTCCCTGCCCTCTTCCATCTGAGAATTGGTGTGCTACATTGTGGATGAGTATTTACTTGACACGTACAATTCCTGCTTCCCTTTGATATTAGTACTCCACTAAGGACACATCTCTCAGTTGTAGCAGAAGCTTATGTACCAATCTACAGGAGAGTGTCTTGCTTCCTCTTGGGGCTTTGTCAGCTTTCAAAAAGATGTAAATTTGCTTCCAGGTTTATGACTTACTTGGAAAAATTATTTACTCTCTTGAGCCCCAATTTCCTGTTCTATAAAACAGCAATGATAAAATGACTCAATGTATTTTTTGTTTTTATTTTTGTAAATGAGATCATGCGTGTGAAGTGTGTTGCTGAGTGGCTGACATCCTGCAGGTGATGGACAGCTGTCAGGGTGACCTGCTGCTGTCATTGGCTTGGTACCTTTGCTCATGCCGTTCTCTCATGTGGATGATTCCTGGTTCCCCAAGTCATTGTGCAATTAAAACATGACTAATTCTTCTTTTAACCCTCCCAGTTGCAATGAATTATGCCTTTCTTAGCACTTACACAGTATTCTTCTTGAACAAAGATTTTATTTGTGCTACATTTTCAGATGAAATTACAAGTAATTCAAAGTCAAAATTGTAAATTATTCTTCTCAGTATTACCTTCAATGTGTACCTAATATTTTATACAGCGCGATGCTAAATAAATGCATCCATACTAAGAGCCCATTACAACTCATTTGTTTTGTCATCCACAAAACATTCATTGAACACCAGAGTTGTGCCATTCTCTCCACTATTGCTTGGCAGAGAATTATTGAAATAAAAGAACACTGATAAATTGTTTTAAATAAATCAATGGAAAGGGCAGCCCCTGTGGCTCAAAGGAGTAGGGCGCTGGTCCCATATCCTGGAGGTGGTAGGTTCAAACCCAGGCCCAGCCAAAAAATAAATAAATAAGAAATAAATCAATGGAAAGATTAATAATAAAGTCCAATTGTGTAGACACAATTTAGTAGCTAAATAACAAGCTCAGTTCTTGGTCTGAAAGGCAGCAGTGGTTCAATACTATGAAAGCATCTGCATTTAACTTTGCCCCTGCACTGTCTGCAGGCCTGGCAGTGACAGAGGAGTGAGATAGTAAGCCACATGTCTCTGGAATGAGAAGCGAAGATGCTTATGAAGGTGAAGGTCATTCACAGCTACTTCAAGCCATTTCAAAGATGGGGGGGAATGAGCTGCATACCACCCTTCCAACGTTAGGCCCTTCTCCTCACCCTGGTAGAGGACCTCATTATTCGTGCCATCTGTTTAGAACTTTTTATAAACATTAAAATGGCTTCCCCACTGTAAATACCAAACACTCCTTGATGGAGAGAAACTCTATAAATCACAAAAGCAAACCAGGAAAATAGAAGAAAAAAAAGAAAGAAAGAACCCATCTTTTAATGTCTGAAAACACCTTCTTGGATTTCACCTCTGTGGTCTGTTTCTCTTTTATGTGCATACTTGGTTATAGGCCCATGAGATATTGGTCTTACAATTTTTGCTAAGGCCATGTGTCACCCTTTCCAGTTTTGGCTTAGAAGTATGATTTAAGTAGAGATTTAGCCTGTGAAATGTATCTTCAGTTCAGACCCAAGAATAAGCAAATAGGGAACGGGCCTTATCAAAAGCAAATCCCTTTTAAACTGCCTGAGCAAGCCTGTGCAGAAAAGAGTTTCTGTACATCTCCTGTACAGACTCTTTTTCTCTGTTTATCTTACTTCCATTTTTTTTGTTACACGACTTTCTCACAGCTTTTTATGATGGGCATATGTGTATATTTAAAATGTGCTAACACATACTTAAACACCCCAATGTGTTACATTGTGGTATGCATTCAAAGTGTCATCAACATAGTGACAACAAAAGGCTAGCTACTAAAAAATCCCCAATTTCAGAATTAGCTAAGTTCTTTTGAACCAGTGTTCTCTCTGGCAGCAAGTAAGAAATATACCAGGAAAATAGTAATTCTTCCAGGATCCTCTCCTGTCAGCTGAATGTGCCTTTCTCTTTGTTCTGTTGATTTACAGGTGCTGAAAATGAGGGACACATTTCAAGGCGTGCAATTAACAATAGCACCCATGACGAGGCTTTGTCTCTGAAAGCCTTTCTGGATTAAGTCTAGGTCAAATTCTTCCCCTTGTGTGTATATATTGGGCTTCTTCAGAAAGCAGTGACAGGCACATTGTCAGGCTGACCTTGGCCTTCTTTTGTCTTTGAGTCCTTGTCATTCAGCAAAGACTTCATTCCCAGTTGCTGGGATGAGGTCTCGGCAGCAGTGGGGAACAATGGCAAGAGAGGGGGAAGGACCCTTTGTCCGCTTTGTAGCAACAGGCAGAGAAGAAATTAACTTCCTCACTTGTACAGTGCAAACGATAATGATGACTTACACCAGAGTGTTATTATAAAGAGTATTAGGAAAGGATTGTAAATTCAATGAGAATGTTTATTAATTAAATGATAACAAACATTGCTTAGAAACTTGCAATTTTGTATTGCTTGGCAGGACAGTGGGGTCATTTTTTTTTTTTTTCTTTTCTTCCCTTGGTGTAGCAAGATTCACTGCCAGCAAGGAAATATTTGTCTGTTCCTTTTGTGAATTTATTTTTCTAGCTCCATGAGATGTGATGGTCAATGCTGCATAGTCAGACTTTCAGACATGAAGGAAGACCTTCAATGCCACGGACAAGTACACAAAACCCCATGGAGACCCAGAGGCTGCGGAGGGCACAGGCCCTGCCTCCGTGATGACTGAAGATGGCTTTCATGACAGGAGACCATCTGCTCAGAGGAGCTCACAGGCAAAGCACCAGCCCTGTCTGTCTGGGGGCTGGGAGATGGGAGGTCACAGTGTGTAAGGTTTCAGAGTGAGGGAGCAGACCTGGCCCTGTTTTGTCGGATGTGAAGCTCTAAGAGGCATTATTGAAACGGTGTGAGAACTTCACTTACAAGGGAAACACAGAAGTCTGGAGAGGGCTTTGCAGCGAGGACCCAGCCTCCACGGGGTGGGGTGGGGAGCCACTGTCCAGCACAGAGCATTTTAGGGTAGAGACCCCCCTGCAGATGTTTCTCTGGCCCACCATGATGCTTTTTGCAGCGTCATCTCTCCTGTTCCCCTGGCTTCCCTGTCCCACCATCCACACCACGTCAGACCGCCACTCCTCACTGAGGGGCTCCTAAGAGTGGGTCAGTGGAGTGGACCAGTCAGCACTCGAGGGTGGCCAGGCCTCCTGTCCGTGCCGACTTCTTGTTCATTCATGTCTTGTTCCCCTCACTGCTCCTTCACTGTCCCTTCTCCTGCTCTCCTCATTCCTCCTGAGCCTGGAGGGGTTTGTCTGGCTCCTGACCACTGACTCTCAGTTTCCGGAATCTGGCTTTTATTTACTTGTTTGGTGCAAACTCAAAGAATGTAAACCCCCCGGAGTGCCCTTAAGAGCTGAAAGAGACCAGAAAGGAAGGGGCACTACTGATTCCCAGGCCACCAGGAGGGTCCAGCTGCCGGTCACTCATTCTCCAGAGCATTCTCCACCTTCTTTCCTTTGCCAAAGAATTTCATTTGAGTACCAGAACCTTCCTCCCTGGGCTCCTCCACGTTACTAGCTCCGAGTTTTCAAGAACCATACTTTGCACTCTCTAATCTAGTTTCTGAAAACATTCAGAAATTTTCCTGTTTCTAGATACTAGTTGAAAACCCACGAAGTCTGGGGAACAAGGTTCAAGTATGATCCTTTGGAGCAAGGTAGCGAGGGTGGGAAGGTCGGATTTGGTGAGAAAATTGTGGAGAGGGAAAGTTTAGCATGACTATGCAATAGAAGTGTATTCCTTCTCGTTCCCTGGGAAGACAGCAGAAAGAGCAGAGACTAGAGATAAGACCTGTGGGCAATTCTGATAAATTGACCCCGTAGTTCTGAGCCTGAACTTCTTTACCTTAAAATTAGGATGTAGGATGCACCCTGAGACCCCATAGCATAAACAAAGTCGCATGCATATGGCGTCCGACACACTCCAGCTGCAATAAAAACTCAATCTCATCTTCCTCTTCCATGTTCATAAATGTGAGTTTTTTGGAATGTTTATATGGTGGGAATTTTTATTTTTTCATTCTCTGCTTTATTTTGCCTGAACTTTTACTTTTATTTTGGCCAATATTTCCACCTCCAAACAAACATATTATTAAGGAAAAAGTGCTGAGCAGTCCTAGTGTTAATATTAATAAAAATAAACTATTCACATGGGGATTAAGAGGAATTAACATGGGCCTAATACTGATCCACACCTGATTACCTATTATGCTTCTGAGCCAAAGAGGAAGAGGATCTGGGGAAATCCTTCCTCTCCCTTTGAAAGTTTATTAAAATGATAAATGAGGTTTTGGTGACAGTTAAACAACGACAAAGTACTCTCTTGTGAACAAACCCCAGTCCCCTGCCTGCTGGGAGCATTCTGACAAGGGGCGCTGACTTCAGCACAGCACATGGGGACTGGGCTCCTGTGTCACCCGGGTTTGCCAAGATCACTGAGACTCCAGGATTGGGACACAGAGTATCCCCAGACTGCCATTGGGTAGGTCATAAATATGAGCCATTCTGATTTCTCCTCTGCATGCATCATTTTCTCGAGATTCATCTCAAGAGAAATCGTCAATATATTAATTTTCCTAATGGAACTCAGCACTGACAAGGAATAATGAGGAGGCTGCATAATGTCCTCATTTTCCATCTGTCCCCGACACTTACATTGTAGTCACAGGGCCAGTTACAACTCGGGAGAGCACCCCTTCCTGTCTGGACTGCCGCCTTCTCAAAACTCAGCATCGTAACAGTTACAGGCTCAGATGCATTTTAGAGAATCCTTGAGCCCTAAGTTTTGATGCATTTCAAAAAACTCAGAGGAGTTCTCTTTCCACATTCCTTTGTATCCCTCTTGACTCAGGTAAATGCCTCCTCACTTTATACTGAATCACCATTCAGAGAAGGCCTTGGCACACCTTCCTTTAAGCCTCCAGCATATGCCTGCCATAAAGATGGTCCAGAATTTGTGTTTGACTTTATCGGGCTTCTATATAATAACACTAAATAATGTCTCCTAGAATATTTTACATCTAATAGAAGACAATAATAAAATGTAGTTCCCCAGGTTGATGGGGAGGAATAAAATGAGACAGACTATGTAACAATAGTAGTATCGTTCCTGGCATGATAGACCCAATCGAGGGTTGCATTTCAGTAATAAAATTGTATTTAAAAGGGGCTTCCTCATTTTCTTTACACAACTGACTAGAAATAATGGTTGAACAGAGGGAGTGGATATCTCCAAGGTGAGAGCATTTTTATCCATTCCCACATGAAATACTTCATCAGGCTGAGGACACTCTGCTGGTGACGAAGTGGGTCGGCATCAAAGGTGGACAGGGCGAACAGACTGGGGAGAGGGGTCAGGGCAGTGACAGGACCTCCGAGTGACCCAGCAGGGTTGGGGTTTGTGCTGTGGTCTTCAGTGATCAAAGATCTCACTATGTGACCCAAAGCTACTTTGTGTCTGCAGACCAGGAAGTGAATCGTGAGAGTGATAAATCTATTCATTATTTCTTCTGCTTGATACCAATTCCTATACCACCACCACCCCCCGTTTTTATAACAAAAATATCCAGGATCCTGATAAAATGTTCTCCCTTCATGCAGCTGTTCTGACGTTCACATCTGCAAATCGACTCTCTGTACTGTAAGCCTGTCTATATGCTTGTGTTTGAGTGTATTGAATTTGGAGAAATTAGGCATTTCTGTTCTAGAATGCCTAATAGTGTGATTTACTGGCATAATCTCTTCTAACAGAAAGCAGTCCCTTAGGCATCGTCTGAACGCTTGATCAGTTATTGGAAGCTGTGATGTGGGGAAAAACAAACATATATACACAAACCAAGCTCCAGGTCTAAGTTGAGCAGTCTGTGTGCAAGGCCGTGGGTCTTACAAACGAGGTTTAAATCCCAGCTCCATCTGTAATGTGAAACTATTCTGCATTATCTCTTTGAGACCAGATTTCCTCATATGTAATAATATAATGATACATATCTTGCTGGATGAATGCAGAGATTATATAAGATGATGCACAGGAAGTGCCTGGCAACTGGCAGACACCTGACAGGGAGCTGCGATTATTCCACTTACTGAGGCGTGGGGCTAGGATTTAGTTCCTGTCAAATTTCTACCCTCCAGCAGGCATTTTACAGGTTAGTTCTCATAATTATCACCGTGACCTCATTTTACAGATGAGAAACCTGGATCCCACAAAGGGTAAGTCATACATTCAAAGTCAGCCCATGCTACCGCCAGCCTGAGATGGAACAGCAGCCTGGGCCTAGATCCCCCCAACACACCCTCCTCACGTCATGCGGCATCCCTGGAAGATACTGACAAGACAGAAGCAGAGAGGTCAAAGCCTTTCCAGGATTACCAAATCAGCCTCATCCTAGGTCAAGCACACAGACGCCCAGGAACACAGCCCACATGTGCTTCCTCTCAACATAAACAAAAGGCAACTGGCCACGAAGGCTGGTGCCTCTCCCGTTTCCAACTACGAAGGAATCGCAGGTGACATTGTTGGGCTGACACAGGGTCACCACACTGGGATAATCGTCACTGACTGTATTTAATAAATTAATCCTTTAATCCACTCACAGAATGTTTGCCACACTATAAACAAAGAATTTAGAATCAGAGTTCATTATTGTGATAGGTTGAATTGTGTTTCACCCAAAAAGATACATCAAAGTCCTGACCCCTAGTATGTGACCTCATTTGCACTAATTCATCATGCAGAATGTGACCTCATTTGCAGAAAGGGTCTTTATAGGAGTGACCAAGTTAAAGTCAGAGCCTTAGCGTGGGCCCCAGTCCAATGTAGTTTGCATTCTTATAAAAAGGAAAAATTTGGAAAGAAAGACACAGAGAGAGGGAAGGTGAGATGAGGAGACACAGGAAGATGGCCAGCGGCAAGCCATGGAGAGAGGCCTGGAGCAGAGACCCCCAAGGCACTCAGAAGAACCACCTTGATCTTGGACTTTTGGACTCCAGACTGTGGGATGATAAATTCCTGTTGTTTAAGCCACACGTTTCTGGTTATCTTTTATGGCAGCCCTAGCAAAATAACACAATTGTCTCCCAGCAGGAATCTAGTGGGATCACATGACGTGATCCTTTCCACTTTGGACTGCGTTGTGCATCTTCCTGAATATGTTTATAGCTGAAATTAACCTCAGAAGTCACGGAATCCACCGAGAATGAGAACCCTGGCGCATCTACGCCTGACCGAAGTCTAACCCATGAGTGGTGATGAGAGAGACATTGTCTCTGAACAAAATGTGCCCACACCATCAGCAATCACCTGTGCACGTCACCACACCAAAATGCCTTCCGGGGACAAGTCCAGGTGGGCGGCTTGGCGTCTAGCAGTCGTTCACTCTCACAGACACTAATTCTTAATAATCCAGCTCTGAGTAACAGTGTCGTGAAAGCTGTTGTCTGAGGATCAGACCCACGGCCTTGGGTGAGTTACACGTCCCTGGTCCTCTGCTTCCCCATCTCTACGAGGGCCATTGGTCCCTGCCCCAAACTCTTCCCTAAAATGTGTGATACTCAAGTGGCCGTGACATGTGGAAAGACTTTGTCTTTGAAAGACAGAGTTCATGCATGTACTTCAGGCTACCGGATCATGGTAAAGCAAGCATTTTGTAGAAATTCTTTTCAAAAGAAGCAAAGTCAATGGAAACTCAAAATGTACAAGTTCTAACCTGAGCAGAAGGCCTGGCAAACGGCGTCATCTAAGAACAAAGCAGCCAGCATTCTCTCTCTAGAGACAAAACACATTATTTCTATGACATGCTTGGTCTCCATCTGCTCAGAGAAAAGGAGTGAATCTCCCATATGTCTTACCACTGGGCCAGGCCTGCCTACCAGAGAGCTGCTCCCTCCAGTGCAGAACTGAACGTTAAGTAACTGTAGGCTGCACTAACAGAAATAGCATATGGGCACTAAGTGAGGGAAACAAATGAATACCTGGATACTTTGTTCTACTTTTGTGTTAATAGAAGCGACTGCTACTAATCACTGATCAGTTTCTAATGATTTTGGTAAATCTGTTTTTCATTTTTCTGAAGAATTCTCGAGCAATACCCATCATACTCATTGTTGAAATTATATATTCATGAAAAAAAATTAAATACTCCCAATTATGTTATATGGTCATATTTTCCACATAAACACAGGCATTTATTTCCTCTAGCAGTACCCAGAGCCAACACAATATGTAATTTGCTAGGCTATTTGGCAACTAAGAATGATTAAGACCCTGCTGTTTGCAGTTAATATGGTGCATAACTTGAGTTTGAGGCCAGCAGAGGAAGTGGGGCTGATACTGAACTGTTCCTTTGTTTGTGAAAGTGAAAGTTTCATGCCACATTATGCCTAGTTTGGTAGAATCTTGCTACAGAAATAACAGAAGGAAAAAAGAGAAAGAAAAACAATTATTATGCTTGTCTACTTTCATCTTAATTTTCATTGCATGGCACGATTATTATTATAAAGGAAAAGATTAAACTCAGCAGGCCGGCTGGCGTGGTGGTGAGACAGGCGTGGGTACCAGCTTCCCTCTGCCACACAGTTGTGCTCCAGGCCCTGACCACAGACAACGTCCCTCCTTCTGCACAGCCACGTGGCAACTGCTCGTGGTGGGGAACAAAGGACAGAAGGTGTGTGAGTGTCAGATCTGGGCAAACTCACTTTGGAAGATGAGCCAGCTACAAATGAAAGTTACCGAGAAAATCGAAGAATCGAGGACATTTAAAAATGTCGAGAGAATCAATGACATTTTTTGTAGTCCTTAAGATCAAATTACCAAAGAAGGAGGACATTTTATATGGGAAACAAGTTGACTATGGAGAAAGGACATTTCCCCGAGGTGCCCTCTCCTCTGCAGTCCTCGTAGAAAACATGGCTTCCTGTCCCTGAAAGCTGTTTGGGGGTACAGAGAGGGTACTGAACTGGGACAGGACAGAATGGTTGGAGAGCTGATCAAAGGCTAAATGACACTGTGTGACCAATGAGGACATGGACTCTGTGGCCAAGGGTGTGCTCCCTACACCATCAGGATTTCTGGCCAGTTTCTAGAAGATGTTGACCAACCTGGGGCAAAAGCGGTTAGAGTAGCTCTCATGAAGCTAAAGATGATTGTGCAATCATATGCTGTATTCTGAGCGGGAATATAATACATTCAGAATAAATACATGAATTGACTCGGCGTTTGGAAATTTGTCCCAACTCACCAGGATAATGTAGTAAAACAAACAAATAAACAGGTTGCTGGGACAGAGAGAACAAATGATGGAAGATGGTCCCCGTAGTAATTAGCAGCAGTCACAGCGAGGATGGAGGGAGCTGGACCTGAAAGTTAGGACTACAATAAGCGTCGGTGGCCTCTAAGCGATTCCAGGGTCCCCTCCACCCCCGGACACTGTTACCATTGTGACCACTAACATGAAGTCTAATGAGCAGTTCAGCATCACACAATTGGGAATCAATGCAGCACATAGCCATAGTCTGGAATATACCAAACTTACACTCCGTTTAAAAAGTGTTTGAATCAGAGAGAGATGGTGTGCTCCTTTGGAAGCACCACTAGGATGCTCAGGATGACCAAGGAAGCAGGTACGTTGGTATGGCCACAGGAGTCGCCTCTGCAGGTGTCCACTTCAGGCGGACTCAGCATTTGACCTTTAAATCCCCAGCTACAGCACACTCCACCCTGGCTCTGTGTTCAGCCAAATCACACACTAAAACCTGCCCGGGCATGTTATCACACCGAGCTTACATTTACATTTAAATCTGAGGCAGCCTCCAAGCATCAAAAGGTAAGTTCCTGTCTCTGAGACAGTGGGCTACTGGGATGTTGGAGGTTTCTTTTCAAAGATAGTATGAAGTGCATAGTTAGACGGTAATTAATCCCTGAACACATTCATGTTCTCTAGGACCTGAGTTGCCAACTCCTCTAAGGCTCTGTCCTGGCAGAGGAGGGCGGCTCCGTGGGGAGCTGCTGTTCGATGACTTCTAGCTGTAAATAGAATTGGGGGGCTGTGGAGCAGGCAGCCTCTGTGATCCTTTACAACTCTAGAAGCCTACAAATACATGGTATCTTAATAAAAAAATTGCTTTTATTTTTCTTAGATAGTTCTAGCCACTTGGTTTTGGCAACAGTTTAAGTGTCCCGGAATATATCCCTGGACGATTGCCCTGCCTTGGTTGTCTAGGAATAGATCTGGGTTCAAAGAAGATTCTGTGAGCAGCAGAATGAGATGTGGGTTGGGTTTTAGCGTCCACTGAGGCTGGATGGAGACGGGTCATAGTCAGTAAGGTCATTGTACAGCTGCCTCTGTGGACCCTACACCATCTTCATCTGTAGAACATCACATGCAAATGATGTGCTGCCACTGACTTGGTGGCCAGTCTTCTCAGGCCCGTGTGCCAGGAGAGCAAGTGAGATGTGCGGGAATCATCACACACGCCACCTGTGGGACTAATTCAAATCCCCACACAAAGGCACTGACAAAAAAATTCTCTAATCCTTTGGTTCATCAGCTTTAGAAAATAAGGATAAAAGAGTTGAGGTTACTGAATGATGTTATGAAAGATGGTAACTTTGGAATTCTGTATACTTGAGGAGGTGGCAATCCCCAGCAGCACTATGTGAAGGTCTGTGCTCCCTCAATGCCTCCCTGTCTAAGAAATTACACGTCTGCCTCGGGGCCCTCTCTGTAGGACCTCAGGCTCAGAAGGGACATTTCACATATCCAACTAAATAGTCTCTTTTTTATAGGCTTCCAGGTATATGCTACACAATTTTCCTCCCTCCCTCCCTTCCTTCCTTCCTTGTTCCTTTCCTTATCTCTGTCTCCTTTTTTTTTTGGGGGGGGGTGTTAATGCAACAGTTTTAAAGAATCTATTTAGGAAACAAGAATGATTTGCACAGCTGGCACCCGCCTCGCCCAGCTGAGTGTCCTGTGGAGCTAGACCCCCTGGGTGTGGAAGTGGCTCCCTGTCTGGAGCACAGGAAGCCTCCTGCAGGCAGGGCTGAGTCTTCCTGCAGGGGAGGGCTAATGTCTTGATGGATTAAAACCATGTTTTTCTCCAGTATGGGAAACCACAAGAGAAATTTCTTTTTATAGTGTGCCAAATATATTAGATTTTTACATATAATAAATCAAATTCTATTAAAGCAACTTAAGCATGTCCCTGAATCTGTTTTATGTATCCTTTTAAGTTGGATAAACAACTGGATTAAGATGCTAAAAAATGAAAACGCCAATAACGATAATTTATCTTCAGCCCTTATTAAGAGTTTTGCAGCATAACCCCCATACTGAGCTGTGGCCCCTTTCGAGAGGTTACGTGTTGGTAAACCGATCCTAAGTTAAACATTCCATATCCTAAGTCGAAAATGCATTTAATACACCTGAACTACTGATCATCATAGCTCAGCCTCGCCTCCCTTCCACAGGCTGAGAACATTTATGTTAGCCTACAGGCGGGCTGAGTCATCCAACACAAAGACCGCTTTATGATAACGCCCTGAGTGTCTCCCGTGATGTATTGAATGCTGTGCAGAATGCGTGTGGTCTTTGCACCATCTCAGAGTCAGAGCATCATAAGTTGGGGGGGTGTCTGTTCTGGGGATCTCAGCACTTTTAAGTTGACAGGTGGTAGGGACTAACAGTTCCACTTTACAGAGGAGAACACTGAGGCACAATATAAATTAATTTCTCTAGAACACAAGGATGCTCTGGACAGCCCCACGTCCTGACGCTCTGGGGGAGGGTCCATGGGCTCTTTCTGAGCCACGTGATTGGCGGTTTCTAAGCTGGGGTCCTGCTGTCTCCTTGGGACTCCCCTCAG
This sequence comes from Galagoides demidoff, assembly GCA_963574575.1. Lineage (NCBI taxonomy): Eukaryota > Metazoa > Chordata > Mammalia > Primates > Galagidae > Galagoides > Galagoides demidoff. The sequence goes on along the minus strand of CAUYQV010120219.1, from coordinate 63,829 downwards.
GCATGGAGCCTGAGACCTCTCTCTTCCTGATCCCACACACCTCCTGTGGATTCTGTCAGAACTTTGCATCTCAGATTGGTCAGTGTTTATACTTTCCGTTCACAATGATTTGTATTTTTTTTTTTTCCCTGAATCCCAAGTTCCTTCTGTCCCCCTCCTTCATCCTAATCCAGGACTGGGCCTTGGCAATCCTGAATCAGTGCTGGTCCCTTCAGCTTTGCCAATCCACTGTGACTTATTTTTATGGGTCATACCGTGTCACCCTAAAATTCCAGCACTGAAGTTCCTCAGAAGGTAATCTCGTGTGCAGAATGGCTGGCAGGTTCCTCAGAAGGTAATCTCGTGTGCAGAACGGCTGGCAGGTTCCTCAGAAGGTGATCTCGTGTGCAGAACGGCTGGCAGGCCCCTGTCAGCGCATGGAGTCGCATCACCTCATACGCAAGGGTGGAGGCAGCGGTGGGAGACCCTAACCCCGCACCTGCCTGCCCTCGCCCACAGGCTGCCCTCATGGACACCTCATCAGTCCTCAGGCCTTTTCACAGTAAGGACACGGATATCTATGGACGACGTTGTTTGTCAATAAAACCCCTATTAAAGTGCTTAAAGGGATGGGCACCTAAAAATCTTTCTTTTCAAACAACTGCACTTCCTAGTAGAAGACCAGAGTCGGCAAATTTAGTAAAGCTGTGACGAGCAGAGAAGAGAAAACGCCAAATGTGTAAAGGCCAGCAATGGAGTCCAAGAATTGATTACTGCATTGATTGATTGCTATATATTTTATGTTATATAAATATAAATACCACATAGATTCCAAAAGTAATATCAAAATCAGCAATGATTCTGTCATGGCACACAGTGCTGCCTGCCAACATGAGTGAGTGATGCAGTGCTCTTGTCCCCTCGTTAGTTTTTTTTTTTTTTTTTGAGACAAAGCTTACTGTGTCCCCCTGGGTGAGTAGGGTGCCCTGGTATCATGGCTCACAGCAACCTCAAACTCTAAGGCTCAAGTGATCCTCCTGCCTCAGCCTCTCAAGAAGCTGGGACTGCAGGTGCCCACCACAATGCCTGGGTAGTTTTCCTGCTTTTAGTACAGACAGCATCTCGCTCTTGCTCAGGCTGGTCTCGAAATCCTGAGCTGAAGCAATCCACCCACTTTGGTCTCCAAGAGTGCTAGGATGACAGGTGTGAGCCACCACACCTGACCTCCTCTGGTCGGTTTTAAAAATCCTACAAAAATACATAAAATGTGCTAAGGACAATGTCAAAGCAGGTGTGTGACAGTGTTGCTGATGACAGAGCTTCACATTCATCATCTTATTTTTGTCCCCAACCAAACTAGAGGAACACAGCTGTATTTTCAGAGTATGAATAACCTGAAGGTCAGAGAGGACCAGTGCATGGGGCGTCACTGAGGCAGGGAGGGGCCGAGCAGGAACGGGGACTAGGAAGCACACGAGTCTCCCTGAGCGGGGCGGCGGCTTCCCGGAGTTGATGTCTACCCCTCTAGAGAGTCTCGAATGTCTTCACGATTTGGGGGCAAGGGTTCTCCTTGACTGAATGGAATGAGGTCCAAGAAAAAGCAAGAGAGTCAGGTTGCTCGGCCGGGAGAAATGAGTGACAGTCACCGCTGACTCCTGGCTTCTACTCTAGGGAAAGACCCCAGAGAGCTTCACCGGGACAGTGGGTTATTTGCTGTTGGGGAGCACGGCTCCAAATCGCACGTCTCCCCGCGTTATCTCACTGTGCAGACGGCGTGATGGGAGAAGGCCCGGCCTCTGCACCATTTGCACTGTCAGGCAAGGACAGGGGCAGCAGGCACCATCTGGTCCTGAGACGTGCTCATTTAGTGGGAGGTAAAGGGGTGAAAACGCCTCGATCTGCTCCTGACAAATGTGGTCATAAAATCTCTGTGTCACTGCAAAAAAGAAAGGGTATCTACGTAGACCCTACACAGCTCTGGGGGCACAGTCTTATTTTTCTAGAACTTGGAATTACAGGTCCTTTCCTTCTGGTAATAAATTGAAAATTGGCTTTCTAGGGGAAAAATTTGTCTGAGCTGGTGCTTGCTCCGAGGGAACCCTGCCACGGCTGGTGCTGTATTGGGTCCTCTAATGGTCATTGCTTGAAAACCCCGGGCAGAAATGCACGACAGGCTTCCGCCAGGTGGCATTGGAAGGCAGGACCATTGACTTGTGGTGGTCGACCTGGTTGTGTGTAGTGTCTGTGTATCTGTGTGTGTTTTTAAAAGGATCACACCCAGAATTTCAAAAATTCCATAAGGAATTCTGTTTCTTTGATTTTTCCCCGGCTGGGCATTAGAAATGTGACCATAACATTAAACCTACCTATTCCAGATATCTACCTAAATATCTACAGAGCTCTTTAAATTCGGATTTTACAAAATTTGAAAACAAATACCCTGGGCAGTGATAGATCTTCTACATGCGAGGTCAGTTCTGCCTGGACACCAGCTGTGAGCACTTCACAGTGGACCAGGGACCCCCACACTGGCCAGTGTAGCTAAGGGGAACCCCATCCATCCCTCACGCTGGGTTCCTTTTCTGCTTCAATTCTCCACATCCTGGGAACGCTCCTAAGTGCAGCCACAGTGCTCTATATAGGACTGTGGCCCCTGTGTGACATCTACCCAACATCTCTTTCTAAACAGAACTGCAGTTTCATCCCAGCAGCCAATATCCACCTCTCCTAACCATGTAATTTATTATTTTTTTTAAGCGAACCTTATTCCTAGTGCTAGAAGTTGTTGCTGGTACATTTGAGCCACTCCTTTCACTCTTTTAACTGTTCTGGTCAATGTGAGATAGTTATCTGATTGGGTAAGTTGTCCGAAGTGATTAAAAAAAAAAAAAAAGAAAACTTAAACTCTCTTCTTCCCTTTCCCCCTGCTTGTGGGTAAGGACGTACATTGCCCAAGCGGGCCTGGGAGACCCGCGTGCACTACGGAAAGACGAAGCCTCGGTGCCCGGGGGTGAAGGAGGGGCTTTGGATCCCCGCTGCACTGCCCTACCCTGGAATCCATCCTGTCTCTGCACTTCCAGGCAGAGCAGATACATTTTTTAATTATTCATGCCCATCTAAGTTAAACTTTCTGTTACTTGCAGCAAAATTCAGTTCAGCAGTGATAGGGTATAAGTTTGGTCTTTGTGTCAGGACCTGAAACCAAGCATCTTTTTATGCACTTGCACAAAGGTCATGTTAGATGTTTTAAAATTATTTATTTATTTATTTATTTGAGACAGAGTTTCACTCTGGCATCCTGGGTAGAGTGCCATGATGTCATAGCTCACAGCAACCTCAAGCTCTGGGGCTAAAACAAGCATCTTGCCTCCGTTTTTCTATTTTTAGTAGAGATGGGGGCTTGCTCTCGCTCAGGCTGGTCTGGAACTCCTGAGCTCAAGTGATCCACCTGCCTTGGCCTCCCAGAGTGCTGGGATGACAGGCACAAGTCACTGTGCCCAGCCCACAAAGGTCATTTTAAACACCAAATACTTATCAATGGCTGCGCCAACAGATTTCTCTATTATATAAGGCTTTCTCCACAGGCAGGGCTGTGGGCTTTACCCACTGCTATTTGGCACCCCCTCCCCACAACCCGCCTCCTCTCCCCACCCCTCTCCCCACCCCCACCTCTCAGCAGCCTTTCCAGGTGTGCTTGTATCAACACCTCCCATCGCTGCTACATGGACACTTTTGGTCTTCGCAATTTAGCCAAAAATGTAGTAACTGAAAAAGCATGTTTTATTAAAATATCTATTAGACATGTGGCAGACCTGGGGCAGATCTTGTTCATAGTATTACAAAAAAAAAAAGCATTAACAGAAAAACCTAACAGTATTAGGCCAACAGAAATGGGATTTATTATACAACATGTGTATGGATCTCACCCTTGGAACTATCTATTCATTTGTCTGAAATGTTATCAAGATTTAACCAAAACAGAAATAAACTTTGCCTACAGGGAATCACAAAAACTATCCTCTATCAATAATTAGAACATGATATGATATGTTTCACCTTTAAGCCAAAGTGTAAACGAATTTGATATGGCTTCAATCAGAAATTAATTACAGAGCTTGTTGAACACAGGCTTGATGCTCTAAACACCAGCTTCAGTGCTCGGGGGAAGCACCAGTTACTGGACTACTCAAGGTCATCTAGATCATCGAGACAAGAGGATTGTGCTCCCAGGATGCTGACGCAGACATGTTAAGTTCCAAAGATTCTACAGGTCTCAGTTCATTTCTTAATTCTTCTCATCGGTGATATTCCAATGCTCTTCTGTCTGTCAATCTTTCCCCACCAAGCTGTTCCTCACACAGCTAGGATATTTCTAAAACACAAAACGATCATACAAACTCATCGCTTAGGCCTGGTACCAGCCTTCTCATTGAAAATAGAAGGTTCAAACTCCTTAGCACGGCCCACAGCTACTGGTGACCCCACCCTTCCTTTCACCTCTAATCTCCCCCCCCCCCAGGCATCATCTGCCCCAATGTTGTTGACATATTTGCAATTTCCTGGGGCATGTGCTTCTGGGTGTTTACTTATGTGGCTTCTCTTGTCTACATGGCTCTGTTTATGGACATCTGACAAAATTTTAACTTTTCTTTTTTTTTTGTAGTATTTTTTTTTTTATCTAGACATGGAATTTTCCTTTTCATACAACTTATCTAACTAAAATATTCATCTTGAGAGCTACCACCGAAATGTAATACAGAAAATTCTCTACATGTTGGGACCAAAGGACAAAGAGAAAGCAGAGTGACACTTTGCTCCTTCCCTCCCTCTACCCAGGGAGAAGGTGGGCGCCCCAAAGACTCAGGTGAAGGGAGGGAAACCTGAATTTCTAAGCATCTTCCTCACCTGGCTTACTGAAATGGGTGCAGAGCCAGATACTGGCTGATGTTGAACCAAAATTTTAAGATTTAAAATAATTTTTAGTAGCTAGGCGAGGTGGCTTACACCTATAATCCCAGCACTCTGGGAGGCCAAGGCAGGTGGATTGCTTGAGCTCAGGAGTTCAAGATCAGCCTGATCAAGAGCCAGATTCCATCTGTAAAAATGGCCGTGTGTTGTGGCGGGCACCTGTAGTCCCAGCTACTTATGAGGCTGAGGCAAGAGGATTGCTTGAACCTGAGAGTTTGAGGTTGCTGTGAGCTGTGACTCCATGGCACTCTACCCAGGGTGACATAGTGACTCTGTCTCAAACAAACAAACAAACAAACAAACAAACAAACAAAAAACCACTTTAATCATTTCCCTGACTCCTGCCACACTCTCCACCCAAGTCAGGAGGAACCAGCCCTCTCTTCTCCAACCTGCTGCGTTTCTGCACTGAACACTTCATCGTACTCCAGTTCTTGTGAGCTGTTTTCTCATTGGAAGGGGTGGTTATTAGCTGTTTCACCCTTTGACTCCCCACACACTCATGCATAAGAGATGAATTCTAATAAATGAACAAACTAATATTTTAGTCAAAAAGCCCCGATGATGCAAAGAATGCTGGGGGGAGAGATTTATCTCCAGGGCTTATTAGAGTTTAGTTGCTTAGTCTGTCTGAACTTGTTTGGTAATAAACATATGCCTTACAAAAACATCCCACCTGTCTTCAGCACTACTAAAGATGAGAATTACCTTGCCAGAACCAAGAAGAAACACAAAGATGGATGATACTAACGCAAACAAACAAACATGACTTCTTAAACTCCTTGTCCAAAACATGATAAAACAAAAATAAACCCAAAGTAAATTGTGAGAGCCAGACCAGCTCCATTTTGTTGTTTACTGCATAAGTTCTGTTCCTAGCTCCTAGCCTGCAGGGCCGCACCCTGCAGCCTCCCCCACTTCTGGTTGCTCAACCGTGGCTGTTGATTAAGCCACCTTGGGCAACAGTGCCATAAGTTTCTATTTCCTTGAAACATAGGTATTTCCCTCCAGCTACCTAATCAGGCTGCACCACTTCTAGCCCCCAGTTAAGAAATCCCCCACCCCTCAACCTGTACCAATCCAAATCCTCCTTTACTAATGAAATCATCAACCACCAATCAAAAGTGTACTCGTACCCAACCCTACCCTTCTTGCCTTCTGTACCCCATAAAAACTTCCCCCACCCCAGGTTCGGGGCTCGTCCTCGGCTTGCATGCCAGGAGAGTCCAGGCCCAGGCTTGAATAAATCTCACCCCATGCTTTTTACATCAGAGTGTGTCTCAGATTTGTCTGTTGGGGCCATTTGGGGGAATTTCAGGCACAACAAAATCACATACAGAAATGCATGAGCACAAAATCCCCCCGCCCCACACCGTTTTTATCAGCTTCTCCACACTGCTGTCCATCTCTGATGCTTCTCATCAGCCTCTAGAGAGCTTGGTCTGAGCCAGCCCAGGACAGGTGTCATAATACAAACACAGAAGACTTGGGTTTGTTTTTAAAATTGTAATCTAGAGGGGAAAATGGCTCAGTAGAGACTTTTGTGTGGTGAGCCAAGTCAGCACCCCCAGAGGTATGAGGGGAGATCTCTTCCCTGTCTTGAGAGGAAACGGCTCAGGTAATTATTTTTTTTAATATATTAGATCATAACTGTGTACATTACTGCATTTATGGGGTACAATGTGCTGATTCTTGAGGGGCAAGAAGTGTCCAAGGGGAAAGCTCAGAAAGGCTTTCCCAGCTACTCTAGCCAAGGATCTGAAGCTGAGATCCTATTAGACCCATGACCTTGGCTCAGTCTTTCTGTTTTTTGTGAAATATACCTTCACTCAATACCAGGAAGACCTTGAAATGGATATGAATAAAGAGATTGTTTCATGATGACATGCATTTGGACTCTCTATATGCATGTGCTGAACTAGTATATATTTACATCTCTTAATTATTTAATTCTTAACAAGTTCTAGGAGATTAGCATTCTTACCAGTCTCCATTTTATAGCTGAAGAGGTTGCATCATAGTATGTGAGATATTTGCCAAAGGGTGTTCAGTTACAAAGTGGAGGATTCAAATGAGCCATCATTAGAAACCTCCAACTCAGACCCAAGGCTACCAGTTTCCAGTAGGGTCTGAGTTTGACCATCTGTGAAGGGAACATTACCAGACAAGGAAGGTCTGGCCTCTGGTCACTGCCAGCCGACATTCGGAGAGGGGACAGGTGCACGGAACTTCGTCAGAAGGCCGGGATTCTGGAGAACCGTGAGAGTAGTCTCTCTAAGACTACACTGTGCTTCCATTTCCAAAATCAGTTTTATACATGAAAGCTCAAAGCAAAGACCACTTGGACCCTGATTTTAAATAATAATCAGCATAACTCAGTGACCTATTATAACATTCCAATTCAAAAGTTAATCTCCAAAATTCATCCACCTAAACTACTCAAGATGGGCATCTTAGGGTGGAAGCTAAATTTACAAAACAATAAGAATTTGAGACAGGAGGTAAAAGTCACTTATGACCTAAACCAGCCAGACCAGCTATGGCCTGTTGGCCCTGGGCTGACCAACTCCAGCTTATTTTTACTGCATGTGCTTTCCTTGATGTGGGAAGATGAGGCCCAATGGAGAGAATGAACAGCCAAACACTGTATTTAAGAGGAAAAAGGCTTTATTCAGCTGGTGGAGATATGTGAAATCTAAAAATCTCAAAATGGCCGTGCTCCCTGACTTGCTCAGTCTTTCCCTTTTTATCTCCAGTCAAAAAGTTCCAGCCCATTGGTACCTTTCTCATTGGTCACTTTGCATCAAGTGGGAGATGCTGTTTCAGCCCTCACAGAACCACAGGATTTCACAGAAATGGAAATTTCCAGGTCCCAGGAAGTCCAGTCTACAAATTCCCAAGAGCTGAGTCACCATGGAGGGGACCCTGCAGGTGTATCCTTGTGGTCTCCTTGAGAAGACCTGTTCTTCTAGGCTCACCCTTCCCGGGTATCCTCTCCCATCATCACTACTGATTCTAGCCAGGAACTTCTCTGGCATTTGGTGATTTTTTAAAATATGGGAGGTGTTTTCATAGAGTAGGTATCTATTTATTCCCTGGCATACTCACATGGAATAACCAACTATAGTCTAACAAGCTAAGAAAATCTTGCTCCTCCAGACTTTGAGCACATCCTTAAATTAAGTACTGTAAACAAAATGGAGCGTAGGAATTGCTACCATTGTTAGTATTTCTCCCATCTTCAGGTGAAATTACTGGGCTGTCGTCTTAGATCTGTCAGAAGGCAGTGCCCAGAGGCACATCTGCTCTTCTGACGTCAGGGGGGTTCTGCTCTTCCTCTCACTGGCTCCTGGCAGCTCCATCCTGGAGTCACTCAAGACAATGCGTCATCCACTCTCTTCTCAGGCAGTCTGCTGAAATGTGAGAAAGTCCATCTCCTGCTTCCAGCTGTGGTTCCCCTTAGAGCTCCAAGCAAATCATCTTGTTCTTAATTCCACGATCCCCTGCACAGGGCGGGGGCTTTCCAGATCCCTCATGCCAATAGATGAAGGAAAAAAGAGTTTTCCAAACAATGATGTTTGGGCTCTAGCCCAGCAAAGTTTCATGTCTCTCCCAGAATAAAGAGAAGTTCATCTCAATAACAACCTAGGATTCCAACTGACAAGACCGAAATCAGCCAGCATATTTTTTTAAAGTCAATTTTTCAGACCTTAGAACAATCCCATAGTGTAGTCAACACAGCATTCAGATGTAGAAATCATGTTTATTCTCTCAAGAACTCACTATTGTGAGTCTGGAACTGTGAAGTTTGAGAATTTAAATAACTTCCTCCAAATTGCACAGCTAGTGAGAGGTCACATTTAAAAGGATTTAAAGGCCTCTTTTCTTTTTCATACACACTGCAAAATTCAGCACTCTCCTGCCCCTGACTGCGTGTTCCTGAGCAAATTTAACCTCCATATGCCTTATTTAAGAGGTGATCTCCAAGGAAATTTCCAGCTCAAGTCTCAAATGTAACTTTCTTTAAGGAACTCAACCAAATGAAAATGGAAATCTCTGATCTCAAATGTAGTTTAAGACTTTTTTTTTTTAAGCTAAAGTGTATGTTTCCAAAAGAAAAGAAGAACTTCAGAAAGCATTTAGGGGAAAGGAGAAGTCAAACCGCAGTCCTGCCCACCCCCACCTCACCTTTCTCACCTGGGCCAACTCAAAATTGATTGAGTTTTTCTTATCTTTGGCTTATTTGTTTGTTGCTTTTAACCTGACCTCATTTCCACTGGACTCCCAGAAAAGTCTTAGATGGAATAACAAAGCTCACAAACACCTCTCAGCCTCCAGGCTTGCTAAAATATCCATAACAAAAAATGCTCTTAAAATCTCGGCTAAGAATGGAGGGCAATCTGCTCCACCTGCTCCTGCCTGCCCCTTTCCTGGGCTAAAGATACAGCCCCTGGCTGGGTCAGGTTCCTCCCCTATCCCTTGGTTTAGGCTTAAAAGGGAATCTGAGACTTCTGTAACTCAGTAGAGCTTTAGACTAGAAAAGGAAGACTTAACTCTTCAATGGCTGAGTCTGGATGGTCCTGAAGGGCCTCCAGGTGCCATTATCACTCACTTTAAGTCCTGAAGAACGGTGCCCTCCCCAGGTTTGTTTTGACTGATGTTTGTTGTAGCTGTTTTGCCCCTAAAAAAGGAAAAGAGAACACCATGAATCAACCTTAGAATGACAGAGAGAGAGAAATGGGAATATCTGATCTAACTCACATTTCGGAAGGTATGTTTGGTGAAGCTGTGAGGGCTGGACTGTTCCAGCTTTCAGGACTGTAAAGATTCTACTTCAGGGCGGTCTGTTTATGCTTCTCCTGTGTGGGAGCATAGGATATCAAAGGCAGAGGGTCCACGGCCCTGCCACCATTTTAAGTGAAAAATAGCTCCTTTCCTCACGCATGGCATTATAATGTGGCACAGATGGAAACTTGTGCTTTTCTGTTTTACTGTTTCTGTACATTTCACAGGCAATAAATACTGGCCAAATCCAAGCTTCCATAGAACCTGTTTTTACCAGTATCAGCTGCCACAGTTTATGGATCCCCCGGAGAAAGCTGCCCAGGTTCCCAGATTTTATGGGCCATTTCTAGGAGACCTCACAAATAAAAGGGTGGAAAATATGGCCTGTATTTTTAATATCCACACGGTAAATGCTGCGATTGCTTGTTACAGCTGCCATGCTTCAATTACGTGTTGGGCAGACCCTTTTCCTCTTCGAACTCACATTAATTTTTCTTCTTTTTTAAAAATCATTTTTCAGTTTTCATGAGATTTCTGCCCGTTTTCTAGGGTGGTGAACACAGAATAAGAGCTGGGAGGAAGGGTGTTCTGGGGCGTAGTGGCTGCTGGGCCCCCTCTGAGAAGCTCCCATGGGCTCTGAACTCGAAAGAAAGGGCCCCTGCGGGAAAAAGCCGAGATTGTTCCCAGTCTTTTAATGCAATGCCCAGGAAGGACAGGGAGGAAGATAAAGATGGAAATCACTGGAGCCCAGCTCAGCTGAATCTCAGAGGAATGAGTATGTCTTGAGTGCTTGTCGTTGGGCGGGGGTTTCAGAAGGACCATCTAATTTAATCACAGCAAACCCACAAATTCAGCTATTATTTTCATTTTACAGATAAAGTGAATTTCAGAAACACTGAGGACCTGCAAGGCACAGAGCCAGGATTTGATGCAGAACTGGAAGTTGAAATAAGAGACCCTCAGTACCAAGGTCTATGCTGGGTTTTTTCCCTTCATTCAGAGCAGCCCTATGCCTTTCGTCTCTGACAACTGAATTAGCTTGTGCGTGGCTCAGGAAGCCCATCTCATGCTTGTGTGCGCCTGTCCGCTGCTGGCCAGGCTACTTTAGTCCTGATCATGTGGTCTTCCTAATGAACTCTCTCCCGTCCTAGGAATGCTAAAGTCAGCACTGTGGCAAGAGATCAGGAATTTCAGTCTTACTAACTTAGGGGAGGTGTCAGGAGGGGACTGACCCCAGGTGCTGGAGCAGCTCCAGAGATCCTGGTGTACTTGGGCTGTATAAGTGGGACTGCCTAGATGAAGTTTTAACAACCTTTCAAAGCCATCCTGTACTTCCAATCAATGGTTCCCATGTGGATTTCATTTTTATTTTATTTTTATCAGGATTTCCGAACAGTAGGGAAATAGTCTCTGCCTTCCCTGAAGAAAAGGTCTCTAGGTTATTTCCCCTGGGGCTTCCAGCACCTCCATGGGAAGGCTTCATGACTCCTGATGAAGTTAATAGAGACTGACATAAGACCTTTATTTGGCAAGTTCTTCCTTCTCTAAATATCACTGAAAAAATAATTAAATGCATAAGAAGTATTTCTAAAAATACATTTCTACAACACCAAATGGCCTATTTTCCCCAGGTGATAAACTCTGGTCTCTGGTATGGTCTGCACAGCTATTCACATACCAGGTTTGGCCATTTCTCTATCAAAGCTCATATTTTACTGTTTGGTAAAAGACATTATTTTTCGCCAAACTGCAGTCAGGCTCCTCTGAGCCCTCTTCCCAACTGGCTCCCAAATTATCCTTGGCCAGCCAGCTCAGTCTTAGCAAACAACCCTGCTGAGTTGTCCCCCACTCTCATACCTATGTAAGGACTTCATCCCTATCCTTGATGTCTAAGTCCTTGATCTGTCCTCAGCCAAGAATCCTGTTAGGCCAGTTTAGCAAGAATCGCCCCTCCTCACTCCTCGGCTTTATACATCCCCAGCTGCACTGGCGTGTTTATAGTTGAGCGAGCTCTCTTCTCTCCCCTAATGCAAAGATTTTGAATAAAATCTTCCTTAAACATTTTATCAAGTGTCAGAATAATTATTTTCTTAATAGATTTTCTCATTACATATGCTGTCTGTAAACATAGCAAAATGCTTTTTATTTTATAAGTCATACTGTGCTGTGTCCCACTTGCACATCTATGGTTACAGGGTCCTTTCTGAAGTGTACCTTCCTTTCTTTGAAACCAGGGAAATGCTCTGTGTTTTTCAGCTCAAATGTCACAGAGCTTTGAGTTCCAAAACTCTATGAATTGACCCTTGTTAGACCACTTATCCCTGCCCTTGAGCCATCTCCCGATCTCTGCGGCTTTGCAGTGAACTCCCTGAGAATGATACTGCCCTTATACCTTTTGTGAAACATGGTCCCCTGCCCTCCTGGCCAGCTCAGTGCAGGACTTCACATCTCAAAGGATGGGAACAAGGCTGGTGGGGGGTGGGCAGCAGGAACACTCATTTCAAAGCAACGAGCTTCCCTTTTCTCACTGGACAACTCCTAGTCAATGTACTAAAAACCAAAGTTGTTTTGTCTTTGTTTTTCTTTTTGTCTAAAGACAAATAATCCCACGTTGAGACTACCACCAATTTATTCTGAACTGTCTGAATGTTTTAAGTTTGGGTTTCTCTTTTTTTATTATTTATTTTGGAATGTTTCCGTCCGCATTTGACTTTGAGATAAAGAGTCTTGTTTCTCTGCGCACGCTACATCCAAAGGAGCCTTCCTCCGGCCCCACATGGAGGGACCACATGGCGTCCATTACGGCCCTTAGAACAGTTCTTTTTTCTTTTCTATTCCATGGCACAAGTCTTGTAGAACTGGTGGGAAAATCCTTTGATATGCTTCCCTTGTAGACTTTTTAAAAGATACACTTCACATTGACTTTGTGAAGAAGGCTGATGACATAACATTCGTGTTTCTGTCATCTGTGTTAGCTCCTAAAATGTGCGTCTCATGCCATCACACAGTCCCATTCTCTTTTATTTTTAATTTGATTTGGAGAATAAATGCTAAGATACCCATTTATTTCAGGTTCACTTGGGAAATTCTAAACTACTGAGAGAAGTCATTTTAAAAACCTTTCTTCGTGTCAGTAACTTAGTCAAATTATTTCTTTAAGGGTTTAAACCCCCCAACAATTGCGGTTAACTGTTTTTCATTTGAGCAGAATCGTCTAGGTGATTTGTCCTGTAACATGCATCTGGGAAGCGCCAGGCCAGGGACTCCACACGCAGCAGTGTGCACCTCTGAGCCCAGGTCTTCCCTGGCACTAGCTGTCCTGGCCCAAGCACCTCAATGGGCTTATTTTATTCTGTTGACTTTATATACCTTGAGTTTCCTTTAAATTGGTCAGCTGATGATTTTTTTTAAAGTAGCTTTGTGTCGGTTCAAAAGCATAAAAGCGTTTTATATTAGGGCTAAATGTTTCATTTAGGGATAATTTAAAGAATAAAAGTAATTGTTTGGGGGCATGTGGTTGAGTTCTGCTTTAAACGTCCACTCTAGCAGCACACGATGGGGCTGCCACAAAATGGTCGGGAAGGAGGGCTGCCCAAGTGTGGGTGAAGGTGAGCCCAGGCCGGAAGCACAGGTCAAGGAAGGAGGGGTAAATCTTGGATCGAAGTGGACAGTGTCCTGCGGGCTGTGAGGTCGGTGGGTGTGGGGCTCAGTAGCACCTCCATGGGTATCCACCCTTGCCTAAGTTACCTGGACTTTCTGAGCTCCAGCTTGCTAGTCTGGGGGATAGCACCTTGCCAGGGGAACTGGGGTCATTTTGAAGGAATTACGTGAAGGGCCTAGCCTACTATTACTAATATTCCATAAAGTCCTCTCTCTCATGCCATTAATTAACTTTATTACCTTTAAGACTGTTTCTTAACTTCTCTGTGGCTACTTTTCTTCTTGTCAAATAGCAATATTAATACCTGTTTTATCTATACTTAGAGGATTTTATGAGGATCAGGTGAGATAATAGACTTGAAGGCATTTGGAAAATATTCAAATGTGAGCGCCTGTGATGAATGACTGCAACGTCCATCCCGACTACATCAGAGAGAAAATAATAGGGGGGGGGAGCCTTTCCATACCTCACACCAGGCATGGTCATAACTGCAGGGGCTGTTTCTTCATATTTCTCGATATAGGTACAAGATAGGAACCTTGTAATTTTTTCCTAACCTTGAATGATCTTTTGGTCTATTGCATAATATGGTCTTTTTCTCTGGCTTTGCTATACAACTTGGATAATAAAAGGGCATGAATGTTACCTTTAAAAACTGTTTTTTCACTTGTTACTAAGCTGGGCATTATTTTATGTATCTCTTAGCCTCTGAGAACATCAGCATACGCTTTATTTTGATACTGAATTTGAAAAGAAATCTGCCTTACATTTCAGCATGGATTAAGACTGAAATAACACTATCTTTTCTTAATTTATGTACATACGTCCACATCCCTACTAGATTTTCCCCAAGTGCAACGGCATTCTTACAGAACTACAAACCAACAGGGCATTTCAAAGTTGAGGCACAGATGTCTCTGTTAAAAAGAGCTATAGAAATCCTTTGTGGATTGGAAGGAGCACAATTCCCTGAAGAATGTACCCCTATCAGTTGTTGGATCATGATTACAGCAGAAAAACAAAGTTGAAAGCAGTGTGCGGGAAGAAAAAGATTCAGAAATACCAAATCCTGCAGCCAGACTAACTGCAGTCAGATGTCAGGGAGGCACCACATGCAGGCTGCCCCCAACCAACGCTCTCCCCGGCCACCTTTTATCAAGCGCACCTACTTAAGTAAATAAAAATTCTTCAAGTTAAATTTCAAGAATTCAGAACGGTGATTTTTATTTTTTAATGCAAAAGTGATCTCACTATTTCTTAAACTTTCTAAACAAGGCCATCGTGTTACATAGATGCCCTTTAATTCATGGCCTCTGGTAGATCAAAACCTGACCTGCTTTTTCTCTGGGCCTGGAGAACATGTGTTGCCACGTTGAGAGTCTCTCTGAGCCCCGTGGTGTGGACTTTGCAAATTGAACTTAAACCATTTGGTATGCAAGTTCTTTTGGTCATGGCCAAACATGACTTCCTGTTTCTAAGGAGAAAGGCTTAAAAAGTCTCATAAAAAGACTCAAAGGGCTTCTTGGATATCAAAGGGTCCTTACAAAACATTGTTTGACGAGTTAAGTGTATGGAATAAGAAACACACGGAATTCATTTCCTTTAAAATGCACATGGGATTAAGAATTATGGAGAAAAAGGCTTAGAGAAATAGGTTTTAGTTTTATCAAACTTAAGATGTGTGAGACATAGCTTGTATTGCACAAAATATATAAATCATGGCTAAAATTATCTCTTAAAATGTGCGACTATTTACACGTAAGTACATTTGTACAGGAGGGGGGACCTGTAAAATAACGTGATAGATTTTTAAGGTTCATAATAGAATTTTACATCAAAATAATAGTTTCAAAATGGACACCTTGCCTGGCTTCACACAATGCAAAGATCCCACGTGGCTCTGGCTCCACCCTCAGCTCCTCCAACTGCAAAATGCCAAACCTCCTTTGTTTCAAAGTTGTCTTGGAAGGTTTCCACCTTCATCTTATGACTGTATTCAGAAAGAAAGAATTTCATGTGGTGTCAGGTCTTATGTATTAATTAAATGATGGCTCTGAGAATTCTAATTTCGGCTGAAGAAGAGCAGATACAATTCACTGTAGATCCCTTAAACCGGTCTCTGACAGTCATGACAGAGGGTCCAGAAGAGTTTAGAGAAGGGAATCATTCTTAGAAGAGACATTCCAACTTCTCAGAGGATTATTTCAGAGGTTGATACACAATCACAGGGATGTATTTTGTAACATCTGTTCAAAGCAAATCTCATGACTTTATAATGACGTGTGTTCTGATGTGGGTGTATGTAGGTCAGTTTATCAAAGTCGAGGGAAAACAACGGCAAACCGTTTACGGGGGGGATCCCCAAATGGGAGGGTCGCGGGTGATTTTTATTCTCGTTTTTGTATTATCAGAGTTTTATGAATGGTTTGTTAGCAGCATGTTGGAGTTGTCCTGAAGTTTAATAACTGACGTCCAACAACAGAAAAGCAAGCTCTGATTCGCAGTGTTTGCCAGATTTCATGATGTAAATACTCTCTTTGTGGTTTAAGTTACCAACTTGACATCAGTGAGGAGATGATGGGAAGAGATGTGCCTGTAGGTTAGCCTGTGGAGAGCCTGTTTCTTTCACAAACAAGAAAACATTTCACGGGAAAAGAAAATGAGAATATCAGACTTGTTCGTAAATTATGGGCACAGTTTTCTTAAAATATGTTTTTAAGAAGGAGAAAAAAATGTATGAAAATGTTAAACATGGTTCCATTTGTGGCAGGGAATGAGAACAAGGGAAGATCTCTGATGCTTCTGATCTCAGACTGAGCCTCATAATCTGAATGGCCATATAGTAATTTATTATATACTTTGACAACTTCAAAAGTGAAAGGGAGTTAATTATTATTAACCTTGCCGGGAAAGAGGCCTAAATTGAGAGTCTTCCTAGAAAAGCAGGTAGAGTCACTCTGCTTGGCATTTTGTTAACTGTTCAAGACCCCTGGCCTGATCCACAGGTTCGTCCTGAGGGAGGCACAAAACCCTGAACTGTACCTTGTATTTCAGGTCTGATCCGAGGGGGCATTAAACAGGTGATCTGTGAGATGCCCAGTGCTGGGTGATGGAAGGTGCCTCTGACTACATCAGGGAATGCAGTGTCCTCTGTACAGTAACATATTTTAAACCGCACTGAGAATTGCAGGAAGCCTGTGACTTCAGAACATGAGCTGAGGACTGGTCTCACACTCCGTGGTGTATAGCGACCCCCACCATTATTGTGCACTCCACCTTGAGATGTGTGTTAAGTTCTCACTTATTTAGTTAGAAGAAAGAAAAAATTCACTTTCGTCTCTGTGTTGAATCTGGAAAAACCCGCCCCACTTTCTTTCCACCCTGTGGAAAATCTACATAAATCCTATATGCCACTTTTCAGTGGAATCAAACTAATTATTCGAGTTGCACTTTGATTCTCACGCCCGCACCCCCAGCAGCCTGCACTGACGCGTGTCCTTGAGAACGATCTCTCTCGGCGTCTCCCGCCAGCTGTACTCCGTCTCTCTTCTGTTTGGTCAGTTCCCTCACGTGTGCTGGTTTCTCCACCAAGTTGAAAACTGAAAGCTCTGTGTGAGAAGTTTTTAATCTAATATCTGCCCCCCTTTAGAAGCTGACAAGGATCATGTTTTGCTCATAGTTGTAGCTGATTAAATCTTCAATGGTCCATGTCTCAAAAAGCACTTTGGCACGTACGTGGTCAGTGCTGTGTGGGACGCTGACTATTTGAGAACCCTTCGAGGGGCTGAACATAAGCAAGACATTGAATACATCTTTATCTAACTGGATCTGACCAACTGACAGCTCCGGTACGTCAGAGGGAGGGAGAAACGGACTGCAGTTGGAAGTGAGCAAAACACGCACATCCACAACTCGGAAGTCCAGCCTGGTTGCAGACGGCGCTTGGATGTGGGAGCTGCCTTGGCAGTAACTTCTTATATTAATACTTCATATCAAAATTGTGCAGGGAAACGGGTTCAGGGGAAGGAGCCCTGACCTCCAGCATCGGCCACCCTGCCCTAACCTGCGGTCTGGTCCCAGTGTGACTGCAGGAAAGCCGCCCCCAGCTCAGCCCCCACCCCAACCCTCAGGGCTCTGCACCTGACGCTCCATCCTGGGTTCCTCACTGACCTGTGGTTACCGTCTGGCTCAGTTCCCCTGGCAACCTGACAAAGGTACAATTGTCACTTATGTTACTAAGCAACACTCAGGATAAGAAGGGCTCCTGATTAGTACACTGTGTCTGAGCTGGAAGGAACTAAAAAGGAACTATAAATACCTGGTGGGGCTGCTGTGCTCGGGGCATGCCAGAGCGGGCGGCTCTGAGAACGGCACAGCCAAGGCCTGGTGCCAGTAAACTCAGAAGTGAAAAGAGTATCAGCTTATTCAGGTCCTCAGCTGGAATCCAGAAGCTTCCGAATCGGGGGCTCCTGCATTTGCCTTGGATCTCATCTCCTCACACCTGTGCTGATGAAGTACTTGCTCCTAGGCCGCTCCAGGACACCTGCTGTGGGTGGGGGACGCTTGGCACCCAGGGTGACCAGCTGGGCTTTCTCCAGCACCCACCTGAGTGAGCGGGAGCCCATGTGGTCTTGAGTGGATATTTAAAACCCCAGGGAGGGCTCTTGGGTGGGGATGCGACCACTGCATGGCAGGACCTGCAGCGACTGCTAGAATTCATTTGTGAATCAAGGAATTTTGTTCACGGGTTAAAATCAACATGTCACACATATGTGCACTGGTACACTTTCAAAAGTACGTCTAAGCTCCAGTTTGAGGCTGTGCACTAAGTGCTTAGGAATTTATTACAGCTCGAGACAACAGGGTTCTGACTTAGCATCTTATTACTATTATGTAGTGATTCTACAAAAGGTTTTGATTTTGAAATAAATTTCTTTTTATTTTCAACATTTTTTTCTAGATCTAACATTTTTCAATGTTTTTTTCAACATTTTCAACATTTTTTTCTAGATTCTATGATTTTAATGCTTATGTGTACTATACCATTGCGATCGGTTTTGAGTAAGTTTTACCAACATATTTCTCCAATTGGAAAATCAACAGATTCTCAGGCTTTCAGGCAAAAACATTCTCCTCAAATGTCAGCTGATGAAAACCAGCTGAAATGGAAGTTGGCTTTAATTGCTTTGAGGAGAAGAGGTGATTTCTTATAAATTAAGCCAAGCTTTTAAAAAGTATACACATTTATTACATATTAAATGTTGTATATGTTTACATAACATATGCATATTATGTATAAATGTGCATATTTGCGAATGCTAGCAGACACCTCTTAAAAATTAAAAAAATAATGGCGTCCTTTCTCCTGTCCCCCGACTTCTTTCAGCAGAGCCTCGGAGATGCTCTGGCTGATCTCAGGCCCAGTGGAGGCATACCACGCGATTAGGAAGGTAACTGGATCTCTAAACGCACAGAGTTGTGTTGATGAAAATCCTGTAATTGCACCCAGACAATGTGCTGGAAAGCAGGGCTGGCTGGAATGGGTCAGAGTCATGAACGCCACGTGACAAATCCTTCTTAGCTGCCTCTTCCTACGAGAGATTTTACACCAGTACTGCAATAGGAAGAAAAAGCAAATGATCCACATTTTATCAGATTTAGCGAATGTTTAATTAAATGGAAACCTGCAAAACGGTGAGCAAACTCCCAGGGGAGGAGGCAATCCAATGGCTTTGAATAACCAAGTTCACTGACAGTCTCAAGGCCAGGCTCAGGCATCTACCCAACAAGAAAACAGGGTTCCCCAGAAATCATGGCGTATTTTCCTTCTCATAGAGGGCCTGCTACTTAAAAAAGAATCGCAAAATCTATCCAAATCATGGGAAAAGATATTTTCCTCCTTCCCAATCCTACCCTCAACAACATTATTTAGAACGTGTGTTAGATTGGGGACATACATGGGAAGTACAACGTGAAGGAAAGGGAGGAAAGAGGCCCGGGAAGGAAGAGGTGTGAGAGCAGGAACAAAGAGGTATCCCTCTGCCCAAGTCCAGGCCTCCCTCTGCCCAAGTCCAGGCCTCCCTCTGCCCAAGTCCAGGCCTCCCTCTGCCCAGGTCCAGGCCTCCCTCTGCCCAGGTCCAGGCCTCCCTCTGCCCCAGTCCAGGCCTCCCTCTGCCCCAGTCCGGGCCTCCCTCTGCCCAAGTCCGGGCCTCCCTCTGCCCAAGTCCGGGCCTCCCTCTGCCCCAGTCCAGGCCTCCCTCTGCCCCAGTCCAGGCCTCCCTCTGCCCCAGTCCAGGCTTCCCTCCAGTTTTTCTTTCCACTTCTCATGAAGGTGATTACAAAGAGAGTGAGCAGCTGTGAGCATCTCAAATGAATCGGAGAACCTTCAGATGGATTGAGAGGAAAAGGTGGCTCCAATCACTTGAGAGGAAGGGTGAGAATAACATCATGTATTCATGGAAAAGAGGTGCTGCCCCCAAATAAGGGAGTGAGGAAGACAGGGAGAGAAGGAGGAAGAGAGGGAGCCAGAGAAGAGGAGAGGAAAAAGGGAAGAAGAGGAAAAGAGAGAAAATCAGATGCAATTAGGGAAAAAAAAAACAAACAGGAAAGAACTGAGGATGGAGCGAAAGAAGGAAGGAAGAAATGAAGCAAAGAGACGTTGAGAAGAGGAAAAGGAGGAAGGACAAAGTCATTGCAGAGCTTAAATATTAGGCTATTACAGGGTGGCAGAGAGATACTTATTAGAGGGCTGCAGGACAGTTTTTGGTCCAAATGTAATAGGTTCCAATTAAAAGCTCAGCAAAGGCTATTGTTTTATGGAATAATTTTGGTTAACAAAATAATCATGAATCTGAGATCGATTATGACATTCTTCGAAAAAACTATTCGGCTACAAATTTCCTAATCCTTCTGCTCAATTTCCCCCAGTATCGTGAGCTTCGCAGGAGTCCAGGCTCAGTAAAACCAACACAGAGCACCTGTAACCACATCTTTTTATAACGACCTCATTATTCTTCCTCAAGGTGAAACTGAACACATGGGCCCGGGTGGGATTTTTGCTAAGTGTTCTGCTTTGTGGCACAGATCTTCCTGTGTTCAATCATTAGTTCCAAGAGATACAAAGTCATTGATAGAACAAAATATCCAGGGTGTATTATTCCAAATGCAATAATCTCAGTCTCTGAGTGCCTCCATTTTTTTTTTTCTGCAGAGATAAAATACACTTATAAACAAAGGGAAAAACTCACAAGACCAAAATCCAAAAGGTAAGCCTCATG
The DNA here is from genome assembly GCA_963574575.1 of Galagoides demidoff. Taxonomy (NCBI): domain Eukaryota; kingdom Metazoa; phylum Chordata; class Mammalia; order Primates; family Galagidae; genus Galagoides; species Galagoides demidoff. The sequence continues at coordinate 43,159 of CAUYQV010120219.1, read as the reverse complement.
CGTGGGACAATTAAGGCCGTATTCTGTCACCTTTCAGCTCTAATTAGTTCCAGGGTTGTGGTGCAGGGATCTGGTTTCCATTGTGAGCCACAAGGCTGTCTTCTAAATAGCACGGGCTGGGAGTATGGGAGGCGGAAAGCTCGGGTACAGTCAAGGCTGTGGAGAAATTTCACTGAACAACTTTGCAAAACAGCTTTTCAAAATTTGCTATTCTGTGGAGTATTATCACATTCAGCCCGTGAAGAGTCGGTGCCGTCCTGAAGGTAACGTGAGCCAGGAGATAATTATGAGCTCAGATCCCTTCTTCAGTCAATCACTCTGCAAGCCTCCTCCCAGCCATTTTCTAAAGCAACTGGAGATCTCCAGTTAAAACGCCCAGGAGTGTTTGCCCTGAGATGTCTCAGTGCCAACATCCACATTGGAGATTCGAGAATGCAAATCGTGTCAAATGCCCATTGTGTCAAGGATCTATTTCTTTAAAATAGTTCTTGCATATGAATCCAGAATTCAATAGAGCATTATCAGCTTCAAAGAAGTAGTTGGAGGATAGTAATTAAATAATATCTACTTTCTGAAGTTGGCTGTTTATATGGCTGAAAGGTAGCACTACCTTTCAATTAATTGAAGTGCATTTTTTTTTTAATTGTGGAGGCGCACAGGTTAACAGTCTCTTCAGTAGCTGTGAAAGAAATTAGGATTTCAGCCATGTGAAAAGGCCCTCACTGAGAAATAATCACTCGGTTAATCTCAGTTCTTAGAGAACAGAGTGCAGATTTTCCATGGTGGTTGCCCAGATGGCCGGCCGGTGAGGCGCAGAGCCGCTGAGGTTCACACAGGGCTCGCCGCATTCCTGGGGCCACCCTCCGTCCAGGTCTGCTCCCTGCCAAATGGAACGGTGATGCGACACCAGCCATGCGTGACTCCCTTTGTCCTTCTTCCATCTGGCCCGAGAAGTGCCCCAACACATGGGTTACCTTCAGTCCTCCCCACAAATTATGCCACCAGCTGGCAGGAGAGCCGAGCCGGCAGCGAGCAGGCAGAGCCGTGGACCTGCGCCAGCCGGCCGCCGCGACTCCCCGCCTTCCCTTCCTTTTCCTCTCCTCGCTGCTCCGGCTGCTCCTGACCTTCCCAGCAGGGTGACCAAGTCAGCGGAGGGAGGGCGACATGACGGCAAAGGGAACGGAAGATCACACCTGGCAAAGTCCTTCCAAGGCTTTCTGGACTTTGGTCAAACTGCAGGGATTTGCTCCCCCCAAATTAACTTCATTCTACAGGGCCCAGCTCCTGCTGAGGGATTTCCCAGGTGGCCTGGGGCTCAGAGTGCGCCCCACCTTTCTCATACCCAGGCTGGCCCTAGAGACGTTCCCTATCCGGTCTTTTCTTACTTATCTAAAGGACCACACCTCGTTGGCCTAATCCTTCTCGGGCTTTAAGGAGCTCTCCTTATTGAAATTCTTTGAGTTGACTCTGACAAGCTTGGTCAAGTAGCGCCGAGAAATTTTTTCTGCCATCTTTGTGTCATTTTTATGATTAGTTTCTCAGCTGACAGAGAAGGGTTGATGGGCACAAAGGAGCACCAGTGATTCCTATTTCTTTATCCAGAAGGAAGGGGAAAGCCTGGTCTGAGCACCTCAGCGGCAGGTCCCTTTCTAGAGACTTGGTTCCGCAGGCCGGCAGAGTGGCACCATGTCCCGGCCAGACGAGCTCAGCATCTCAGCTGTTACATCTGTGGGATGATCGTGAGCAAATTAGATGAGGGCATGAGCATTGATTTCTTTATTTCTAAAATGGAAAAAGTAATACCATGTGTCTGACAAGGCTTTGATGTTAAAAACATTAATCTGCGTTAGGTGCTTACAATTATGGGTGGAATGGAAGGAATTCTTGATAGATTTTAGATATGCTTATTTTTTCTTTCATTTGTATATTATCACTTGCTGTTAGTTTATTTGGTTAATGAGTTTGTATTTTTTGTTTAACATTTATAAACACCTATTTAAATGTAAATATTTCAGCAATACAAAAAAACATACTAAACATTAAGGTTCCTACCCTGATCTACAATCTTTTCCCACTGAGGCAATCCCAGTTCCCAGGTATATGCCTTCCCCAACATGTGATGTATATGTGAGCACATGTGTGTATGTGAGCTTATGCATGTACATGTGCATGTGTGTGTATGTGAGCGTATGCATGTACGTGAGCACATGTGTGTATGTGAGCGTATGCATGTATGTGTGCACGTGTGTGTATGTGAGGGTATGCGTGTACGTGAGCACATGTGCATATGTGAGAGTATGCATGTACATGTGCACATGTGTGTATGTGAGCGTATACATGTATGTGTGCATAGGGTATATGTGAACATATGCACATATGTGTGCATATGTGTGTGAGTGTATGCATGTATGTTTGCACATGAGCATATGTATATGTGTGTGCATGTGTGCATGTGCGTGTACGCATGTAGGTGGCATGTGAGCATATGTGTACATGTGAGCATGTATGTGTATGCATGCACATTTGTGTATGTGAGCACGTATATACTGAGCACATGTGTGTACATGAGCATACGTGTATCTGTGAGCACATGTGTGTATATGAGCATATGTGTGTGTGCATACATGTACATGCACATGTGTACATGAACATATGTGTGTGTGCACATGTGTGAATGTGAGCATATGTGTGTGCCTATGTATGCATCTTCCTTTACAAAAAGTGCTACTGAAACTATTTTTATGCTCCTCTACAAGCCTACACTTCTGTTTTCCCAGAAGAGATAATAACTATCTTGAATTTTACTATTTCCTTTATTTTTAAAATAGTTTTACCATACCCAACTCTCAAGAATATTTTTTAGTTGTGCTTTTTTTTGACCTTTGGAAAAAATACTATCATTACCTCTTTTAAAAAAATTAACAGGAATATGTCACATTTATCAATTCTGTTTCCTTTCTGTTAATAATGTTCATTGACTTTTAAAATAATTTGAATCAATTGCCTAATTAAGAAAACTACCATAATAGTAAATTGATATTGATGTAAGTACAATTAATTTTTATAAACAAACACATTTACAAATAATATCATATTAGTATTTCCTCTGAGTAATCCCTTTCTTTTAGATCTCTAACATGTTTGAACATCAAATAGTTAAATATTAATACTACTTCAACATTATAGATGGGGTACCTGTAAGTCAGAGCTGGTATTGAAGCTCAATGGCTCATAAGTACAACAGACAACAAAATGATTCCATCTCCTAGAACTCCAAATACATTTATTATTAAGGATAAAAATGACTCTCACACAAATATTAATGCAATAAGATGACACTAGGATGAAATTAACAGTTTTATTTCTCATTGTTCTACTTTATTATTTAAGTTATTTTTATAATAGGCCTAAAGTTGATTATATCCATCTATCCATCTGTATACACATACGCACATACACGCACGTATGCACCCACACACAGAGACTCTTATGTTATGCCATAACGTTGGCTGTTGAATAATAAACTTTGATACTCTTCATGCAAAACCAACTAAATTGGCATCGCAACTTTAAGTGTGTGGTGCTAGTAATTCGACATTAAAGCACATTTCACCCATGTAAAGGCCTTACTTACGAATCCTATTGTGGAAATTTCTCACATAACATGTGGTAAAATACAGCTAAACCAATGAGACGGGACTTATTTGTGTTGATGTATGAGCCCATCTAAGAGGTCTGTCTGGTCTCAGATGATTTGCTGGTTTGATTGTTGTTTTTGATTATTTAATTTCCTCCCTCCCCTTCCATCTCTCCCTCCTTTGCTTTCCTTTCTTCCCTATTTCCCTTTCTTTCACATTTGTTAAAGATACAATGCATGGCAGGCATTGTATTAGGTTCTCAGGCAACAAATAGGTGACATTCCCTTGCACTGAAAGTGACAAAGAACAAATCATTTGGGACCACGTTGGTTGTGTCTCACTCTGGTGAGAGGCTGTTTGGTGGAGAGACAGGGGATTCTGACAGGGTCACTGCAGTCAGCCTAGAGCTCCATCGGCTCACTTCCAAGTTCTCTGTCAGCTCTACTTAAAATATGTTAAAAATATTAAGAGGTAAATTAAACCGAGATAAATTGTCTTTCATGATGGATATATTAGCCCTGTATTTTGTGTACAACCTACAAAAACATTCAGGAGAAGTACAAGCCTCGGCTTAGTAGTGAATAGAGAGATGGTGAGAATATGCCCAGCATTTCCACATGACTCACAGTGGTGTGAGTGCCTCCTCTTTCCCTCCTCTTCTCTCTAGCATGTGGTTATATCCTAGGGTACTTACAGACTCAAGGGGATTACCTAGGCAAAGGTAGGTCCATGACTCTGGGATTGCTGGTAAACACAAACGTTTTCCCTTCAGAATGACAAAGATGGACCTTATAAACAGCAACCAACATCATTTCCTAACCAGAACAAGGTAAATACCACAAAGTAACTTATAGTACAACAGAAACACATTCTGTGCTTGATAAGCACTTCCTACCTGGGGCTCCTTCAATAGACATATTCAATGATATCCATCATGAAAATACTAAGCTAACAAAAGGATTCAATCACAAAAACCAGTTGTCACTCCATAGATGTGAAATTCCTAGTCAATCTATAGAGATGCAGAGACTACGTTAGGGTTGTCTACGACTAGAAGGTGAGGTTGGGAATGAGATCACTGACAAATGAGTAGGAAGTTTCTTCTGGGGGGGTTATAAAAACATTTTAAAATTGTATTATGGTAATTATTGCACAACTCCCTGAATAGACTGGAAACTGCTGAACTGTACACTCCAAATTGATGAGATTGATTATACGTAGTATCACAGTAGGACCAGAGAAAATGAGTGTTTCTAGTAAGATCGTTTCTAGCCCCTGCACAGCAAAAAGTCCATGAGAAGGGCCACTTCACCAGGGGCACAGGCTTAGGGAGCCCACCCTGTGCCCACACCCTGTGACCCGCATTAGGACTGCCTGTCGCTTGGGTTTCTCCTAAGCAAGAGATAGTCACAGTCTATCTTCACGTGCTGAAGTTTCCAAATGAACAAAGCAATAGAAGAGAGAGTTGTTTAATCAAGGAAGAAGCAAGAGAACTGAGAGAATATTTTCCAGTTGTTTAATCGTAGCGTCTGTGTTCCTTGAGCGGGAAGACCATCGTCCCCCCAGTGGCCTCCCTGTGCCTTTGGCCTTTCTTGCCTCCCTCCCTGTTAGTGGGTTGGCTGAACACAGACAAGTAGCCTTCCCTTCTCTTACGTGTTTGCCACCATCTCTAGAGTTGTCATTTGAGACTTTTTGGGGGGAGGGGATATTTTCTCTTTGGATATAAACATGGAGTTCAGTGTCTCCCATTCAAGGTACATAGTCATCCTTGATTTCTGCAAAAAAAAACCAACCCTTCTTTTATCTCCTTTTCATTCTCTCTCATACCCACACCTTATTCCCATCACCCCATCTGTACAACCACTTACATGCGGTTCGTGTGTATCGTTTTCTTTGTATGAGCTCTTTCAAGAGGGGTGTATATATTTTAAATTACACAAATAAATGTATTAAAAATGACTTAGTGTTACAATTCCTCTAGTTCATGGCTTTTTAGCCCAATGAATGGCATGCACCATGTGATTTGAACATTTATTTAAAGCAATTCCATAAACTTAATCATGTTACTATACCATAAGTTCCTGGAGGGAGAACATAAGTCCTCTGTAAATGTTCTTTGAATGTTGAAAGTAAGGATTACAGATAAAACAAATGAAGAAAGGAAGGGTAAAAGAAAGGAGATGCCTGTACTCCTTCCCACCTGCCCTCTCATCCTTGTCCTGCCCTAACTCGGCCCCGCTTCCCGGCTCTTCCTTTTATGGGCCATTTTCCTTCTTTGCTCTCCTTCCTTCTGACCGGAGCATTCAAGCATGTTGTCGCACACAAGCAAATGTTTCCCATCACAGTCTATCTTTATTGATACCGTCAGCACTCACAGTCTTCAAAAACAGATTGGTCATGCATAAGCCAAGTGTTTGGTGATAGCTCATTAGTCCCAGATGCTCAAACTGTCAGGCATTCTCCTTGACACCACCTCCCACAGATTTTGCACCAAGGCGCATTTTGTGTAAACATCAAACAGCTCAGAGGAGCTATAGTAGAGTCATTACAAACATTGCTTGGCTTGTCAGATATTTAAAATAAAAAAAAAAATGATGGCATCTATGGTTTAGCCTGGGTCTGAGGCTTTGCAAAAGGTAGCTTTGATGGAGCCCAGCCTAGGTCTTGCCACCTATAGAATGAAGGATGTGTTCTAGTTAGAAGTTATCAATTTAATTATCCCATTCTTGCTTATAGGAGCCAGGTACTAAAAGTAATCCATGCAGGAAGCTAGAGTTGCAATTTCAGAGGAAGATGCAGCATACGTCTGAGCTCCAGACCTTCACCTTCTTTCAAACTGAGAGTTGTTCTTCCCATCCCTGTGGACCCTGCCTCAACTCATGAGCCACAGTGATTTTTTCCCCACAGTGTTATTCCCCTCTACTCAATTCCTATAGGTCTGGTTTTCAATGCTAGCCATTTGGTACGTAGGACCTGATCCTACTTTGATATGATAAAGCATACAGATATTTGCAAAATTATAACTTATGTTTGTTTCTGTAAGAAAACTGATTTTGAGATGGAAAGATCTGTGGGCTGGAGATTTTGGGGGGGGGGTGTATCATGTAACATGATCATCATGGGAATTAGAGAAGCAAGAGGGAGACACTACATCACAGAGAACCCAGCTAATCATGAGGGGAGACAGGGAATCAGGACAGCTCAGAGATGTGTCCTGAGTTAGGGCAAGGGATTAGCCATTTGTAGTCCACAGGACCCCATCACTGGACAAAGTGTACTACTATGGAATAGTTGTGGCCTTGAGGGAGACAATTGTTTCAGGTGAAGGAAATTTGTGGTGGTGAATAATCACTCTTCCCAGTAGCTGGGGGAAAATGTGTGTCTTTGTCTTGAAAGAAGATCTACATGGCATACCATAACAACCTACATATTTTATCACCTTAGCACAGCAAATAAATGGCATAGATATTATTAATTCCATGTTTAATGGAAAGGCCTGAGACCTACAGAAGCTCAGATATGGTCATCATTTCACACTGGAGTCACACAGTCATGTAATAACAAGGGCATGGCCTGAATCCAGATTTAGAATAAAAAACCCAGCAGAGTATCAGTAGTTTCACATACACTCATAAAAAAGAGAGGAAGGCCCAGAAAAAGCTCAGAAGAGCCAACGAGATTGGAACTTGACTTCCCATAATGTCACAGCTCATGTAAGTGTCAGTCCAACAACAAAGTAAGTATTGGCACATTTCAAGAAAGTAATATAGGCAGACTCACACTCTCCACCTCCTTAATCTGATTATTAGAGAGGAACTTCCTAATTCTAATAACTTCCACAGTAGAACTTCCTTCAAAATTGGGGACAGTCTTCTCCAACTCTTCCAGAAAAGGAAGAGCATGAATTAATTAAAACACAACAAACTAAATATAAACCAAAACCATTCTCATGTGTCTGTGAGAGAATAACACTAGGGCTGGATGCCATGGTGGGAAGAGAGGTACAGGCCACTTTTAAGTGGGTCCTTTCTCTTCCGTGGCTACCTGGAAAAACCACAGACAAACTCCTCCCAATTTCAAGAATGAAAAAAAAAAAAAAGAAAGGAAAAATTAGGTTAATAGCAGTGTGGGCAGACCTGCTACCCTCTGAGCAGTAGCTTCTCAGTTCTAAGGCTTTCATGTCTCAAGTGCTGCCTCATTAAAAATAAGAGAAACATCTAGAAAGAGCAGTGCTGGGTGTGAGGATCAGGTTTTAATTCCAGAGTCTCTTGCATTGGGCATTTACCTGGACTCCTCATGGTGCAGATTAAAAGGAAAATTAAAAGAAAAGTTCTGGAAGGAAAATTTAAATGCTATCCCAATGAACACAGAAATGATTTTAAAATATGACTCAGATGATATGAGGACAGTTTGAGTGGTCTGGATAAAGTTCAACTCACCACTGAATTTCCTTAAGGAAAAGCCTAACCCAGAGTAAGCCTCTTTCTACAATTCTGAAGCCTGAGGGAGGCGAGGAAGCCTCAGGAGAAAAGTTGGAAGCTGGAATAGGTTGATTTGTGAGGTTTAAGGAAAGAAGCCACCTCCAGAACATAAAAGGACAACACATTTTTTCAATGTAGATAAAACAGCCTTGTATTGGAAGAGATGCCACCTGGGAGTGTCATGGTTAGAGAAGAGAAATTAATGCCTGGGTTCAAACCTCCAAGAACAAGCCAACTCTCTCATTAGAGGCTAACTGGGATGATGGCTGTAAGTTGAAGCCACTGTTCATTTACCATTTCAAAATCCTGAAGCCCTTAAGAATTATGCTAAATTGATTTTGCCTATATTCTGTAAATGGAACACAAAGAACAGATGACAGCACGTACATTTATGGCACGTATAATATTGACTGAATATTTTAAGCCCATCATTGAGACCTACTACTCAGAAAAATATTTTCCTTTTGAAATATTGACAATGTTTCATTGACAATGCTTCTGATGACCCAATAGCTTTAATGGAGATGTACAAGACAGGTGTACTGCTAACACAGTATCCGTTCTGCAGCCATAGATGAAGGAGTAATTTTGACTTTCATTTCTTATCATTTAAGAAATACATTTTTTAAGGCTAGAGCCACCATGGATAGTGATTTCTCTGATGGAGCGAGGTCAATTCTTTCTTCTGCAAAGAATTCATTATTCCAGATGCCATTGAGAACATTGGCAAAAGAAATTCATAATAGGAGTTCAAAACAATTGACAGAAGTTTGGGGGAAGTTTGTTCCCCCTTGCTTCAGGGATGTCTTTGAGTAGTTCAAGACTTCAGTGGAGAAAGTCACTGCAGATGTGGTCAAAAGAGTCGGACAACTAGAATTAGAAGTGGAGCCTGAAGATGAGACTGAGTAACTACAACCTCACCATGAAATGTCAACAGGTGAGGAGTCGCTTGTTATAGATGAACAAAGAATGTGGCGTCTGGAGATAAAATTTGCTACTGGTCAAGATCCTGTGAACTGTGTGAAAATGACACTAACTGTTTAAAATATTACATAAAATTAGTTGATAGAGCAGTGGCTGAGTTGGTGAGGATTGGCTCCAATTTGGAAAGAAGTGCTGTGGGTAGAATGCCATCAACAGCATCACACAGTATAGAGAATTCTTCATAAAAAAGAGTCTGTGGATGAAGCAAACTTCATTGCTGTCTTGATTTCAGAAATTGTCACAGGCACCACAAGTTCCTGCCACCAGCACCATGATTGGTCAGTAGCCTTCAACATCAGGGCAAGACCTTCCACCAACAAAAATTTATAACACTTGAAGGCACACAGAACCCAGATGACTGTTAGCATTTTTGAGCAATAAAGTAATTTTAATTAAGGTACTTATACTGTGTTTTAGACATAATGCTATTGTAATCTGAATAGACTACAGTATAAACATAATTTTGTATGCATTGGGAAACCAAAACATTTGTATGATTCATTTTCTTGAGATAATTGCTTTATTCCAGTGATCTGGACTCAAACCTACAGTATCTTCGAGGTACCCCAGTATTTTCTAATAAAACTTCCCAGTGACATAGAAAAGCAGAATATAAATAGATAAGAAATATATACTTCCAACTTGAATCAGAAGAAAACCAAGTGTGAAAATTTAAAAATAGTCTAAGTTGAATTTTTAAAGTAAAAAATATATACAGCCCGGGCCGGCCAAACAACAATGATGGTTGCAACCAAAAAATGGCCAGGCATTGTGGTGGGTGCCTGTGGTCCCAGCTACCTAGGAGGCTGAGGCAGGAGACTCGCTTGAGCCCAGGAGTTGGAGGTTGCTATGAGCTGTGATGCCACAGCACTCTACCCAGGGGGATAGCGTGAGGCTCTGTCTCAAAAAAAAAAAAAAAAATATATATATATATAGAGAGAGAGAAGGAATGATAAAATAATAGCTACTTGAATAAAGCAGTGCATAAAATCAGAAATAATCAAACACATTTTATCTATAAAAAGATATGTTAACATCAGAGAAGTCTATCAATATATCAATATATTAGTAAAAAGAATGTTGAAACATCCCATAAAGATTTCAAGAGCGGCAGAAGGAAAACTTTAATAATGTTCAACCCTTATACATGATTTAAAAAAAAACTTAAAAGACTAGAATATGAAGAGTGTATATAAATATAAGATAAAAGTAAATATAAACTGTAAATATATATATGTGATATAAAATATGATTTAAAATGATTAAAAAGTAAAAAATATATATATAATTTTTAAAAAGTCAGAAGGCTGGCTTAGCACCTGTGGCTCAAGTGGCTAAGGTGCCAGCCACATACACCTGAGCTGGTGGGTTCAAATCCAGCCCGGGCCCGCCAAACATCAATGACAGCTGCAAAAAATAGCCAGGAATTGTGGTGGGCGCCTGTAGTCCCAGCTACTTGGGAGGTGGAGGCAGGAGAATCGCTTAAGCCCAGGGGTTGGAGGTTGCTATGAGCTGTGATCCTACCCAGGGAGACAACTTGAGGCTCTGTCTCAAAAATAAAAACAAACCCCAAACTCAGAAAGCTAGATGAGAAGAATATATTTACATGAATACATAGAGGGAGTATTTAGAATATACAATATAAAATATATGAAAATATATAAAACATAAAAATAAGTATACATGTACTAATACCTATATATATGCATATTTCCAACATCACATATCATATATAATGGTAAAACTTTGCATGTATTTCTTTGGAAGTATTCAACAAGACTAGGATGTCTGCTATTCCCTTTAAAACAGCACATAACATTATCAGACTTGAGTATTTAAGAAGAAACAGAGATGAGTTTTAACGAAAGTCTTTAAGCACACATGTAGTTGACTATCATGGTTTTTGTGTTACACACCCATATGTTCTACTTCTCAGCATTTTGTGAGGTTTTCTAGTGATTTTTCTCTAAGCGATTTAGTATCTTGCTTTCATATCTAGGACAGTTTCTAATTCTGAACTCCAAACTTTTATTGGATTGTCACTGAATCTTCTGAATCTGTTTTTTCAGAAACAGAGTCAACTTGCAATCTCTAGGTTCAAGCCTTCATGTATTTTAATAGATTTTTCATTTCAGTTAAGTTTTCTTTTGGGCGGCTTAATTTATTTACTTCTTATTGAGAGACACTACTTATTTGTGTGTAGGATTTTTATCTCCTATAATCTTCACTTAAATCTTTATTTTTTAAAATAAAAGCATGGCGCACTCTTCTCAAGACAGCCTGACATGTTCTTCTCACGCTTTCCACAGGGCCTCATCTTTTCTCTTGCTCCATCCAAGGTGACCCTCAGACAGTCTCTCACTTTTTTCCTAATTTTTGCAAGTGCATTTTTTCATCTCCTGTGAAATTGTATATTTGAGTCTTTGTCTTTTTGATTTTAGCTGTTAGATTACGGAAGTAACTATTTATTTAATTATTCATTTAAGTGAAAGTCTGCAAAATCTTTCTTTGTTATGTGGAAAGGTGTTTGTTTTATTTTGGTTTTGTGTGCTTCATGCTTCAGTCATTTTATTAATTTTCTTTTAGTCTCCGTTCAATAGTCAAAAAGGAATCAGGGCAACATCTTTTTGGATTATTGTTTGTTTTGAATAAAGTTAGTGCTTCCTGGATGAGAAATTTGCAAGAATGCAATGTCAGAGGAGGGTGGACGGGTAAGTGGATATTCAAATCAGGAAATAGACTCAGACATGTGGGCAGGTGGGCAGAGAGTCCTGGGGTGGGCACTGCAGGACTCCCGCATTGACTAAATTATCAGAAAGAAGTAACTCTCTGTAATGAACAGAAACCCAGTCCGAGGTAGGAATCCAAACAGTAAAAACAGATGACCATTTCCAGGTAAATTAGTGACCCCTTGTCAGCATCATGAAAACTCATTTCTTCATAAAACTGCAAAAGCTCACTTAACCCAAACTGGGACACCCGCTCCTGGGAGGACTAAAAACAAAGCTGGCAATTTAAATCCTTAGGGTTTCAAATTAGAGCTTTTAAAATACTGTTAAGAGAAGAAATAAAACCTTCATAAGAGCTATGACCCGTCCAGTTGCCGTGAAGGGAGGATGTTAGGAAGGAGCTGTGTATTATCTTCCCACGGATTCGTACACAGTTATCTCAAAGATGGCTTGGTGAATTCCAATTCAATGTCCTTTCAACCACATATTTCAATAAAAAATTATAGTCTCCCAGTAGACACCAAATAAACACTTCCATGTAGAGGAATAAGGTGTACTTTGAATGGGAAGGAAGGTGTTTCCATGGCAACCACGGGGAGTCTTTTATGAGAGGGCTGAATTTAATGCCATCCAGAGCTCCTGGGCTCTGTGGTCTTACCTGAAATTCTGGGAATGTGTGTGGTGTCTCAAATTTAAATTGTCAAAACTGTAGCTACTAAAATCTGCAAAGTGTGACCCAGTCTTAATCGTGATGTTTTTTCTAAACAGATAACAACAATACAATATAGAAACCTCTGAAATACTACTTGTTTGTATCACTGTGCTGGACGGGTCCAGCTGGTGTCCATTTTCTGTGTGTGGTACCTTAACAATGTGTGCTCAGTGTGGAGAGGCAGAGACTGCTCCAGGATTTTGAGTTTCTGTAAAAAGAAATGGAGAGGCACAGATCTGGATACAGAAATCATCTCAGATTTTTCTTGACAAATTTCAGATTACTTATCCCAAGAATCTCTTTATTATCTTTTGTACAAATTCTTCTCTTTCATACTAGGAGCCAAGTTTTAAGTGGTCTCTGTGTATGCACTGGAACGATATAATCACAAAGCTTTCTTTCAATGGTTTAGTCAGTCCCACTTGCTTTAACTTCCAACAGTGAATATTTATTATTGCTGGAAAGCAGCACTGCATTTTTAAAAACAGTCCAAATCGGCTCAGCGCCCTTAGCTCAGTGGTTAAGGCACTGGCCACATATGCCGGGTCTGGCAGCTTTGAACCCGGCCTGGGCCTGCTAAAAAAAAAAATAGCTGGGTGTTGTGTGTGGTGTATGCCTGTAGTCCCAGTTACCTGGGAGGCTGAGGCAAGAGAATTGCATAAGCCCAAGAGTTTGAGGTTGCTGTGAGCTGTAATGCTATAGCATTCTATCAAGGGCAACAAAATAAGACTTTGTCTCAAAAAAAAAAAAAAAAAAAAGGAAAAAGCCCAAATCTTCCACCCCGACCTATAGTTAATTAACTTTAGTAAAAAATTAAAAAAAAAATTTCTAATCAGCAAATTTCGATTATTCACAAAGAGCTTGTGTAATAAGGTCTTTATTATCAGGCAGTTTGTACAAATTACTGCATTTATTATGTGGATACTTCTCTGAATGATCACTTAAGCTATGTAAGGTACCTCAAGAGCCTGGAACAGATACATGATGCCCAATGGACTCTCAGTACACAGATTTGAATGAGCGGGTTGGATTCCAACTTCATTTGCATGTGCCACCGAGCTGCAGACTGACACTGGTACTCCAGGGCTCTGGGTTCAGAGGCAGATCACTGATGCTACACGGTCTTCTGAGGGCTCTTGTTGTATAACTGTATTAGGTTATGCATTAGGGTGAGTAGTTGACTGATGTTTCTCTTCTACTATCTGAAAACTCTTAGGGGATGGAGACAGTAGCTTGTAAATTGGCTGCCTTCAAAGCATAAGACAAAGTCCCTGCCTCCAGCATTGGAGTCAAGTATGAAGGGGAAACCCATTAGTCTTAGATCAAATTTGAATTTCAGCTTGGGCAATGCTGAATCGTGTCTGCCATCCCCTTTGTCCCCCCCGTGCCTGGCGCACTGAATTCATGTGCTGAACCCTCTAACCCCTCAGAATGGGACTGTATCCTAAGAGCAGGCTTCTCAGAAGGTGATTATGTTAAAATGAGCCTTTTAGGGTGGATCCTAATACAATCTGACTTGTGTACTTTAGGAAGAGAAAATGTGGACACACAGAAACCAGGCAACCTCACTGGCAGAGAACAGACTGTGTGAGGACACAGCCAGGAGACCAAGCCCTGCTGACGCCTTGCTGCTGGACTGCTCGCCTCCACAACGATGGGAAAACAGACGTCTGGTGGTGGTGTTGTTTTTTCTTCTTCTTTTCTTTTCTTTTTTTAAAGTTTGGGATTCATTGAGGGTATAAAGAATTAGGTTACCCTGATTACATTTGTTAGAGAAAGTCCCGTTTATAATTGTGTCCCGCCCCCAAGAGTCGTACATCTGTTTTTAAGCCGCCCAATCTGTGGTATTTTGTCATTTCAACCCTAGCAAACAAATACAGTCTGTTAGTAATACTGTGCTCTTACATATGTTACAAAAAGATTCTGTGCCACAGCTTTCCTATCTGCTGAATTAGGACTAATAGTACATTCTGGAAGCAGTTTAAGAGCTGACACACAGGGAGGCTGTTCCCAAACTGTGCCTGCTATTGTTCCTATCTGATGACTATTATCATGAATAATGTTGGGTTACATTAGAGAAAAGAAAGTTAATCGTACAAGAAGTACACAAATCACCTTTCTATGAGTTGAAGTGAAGGGTACGCCACAGGCTTACACGTGTGGATATGACTAAATCATACCAGTGCTACACACAGGAGAGCCTCCAGAGCCGACCGCCTCCCTGCGTGGACCAGTGACCTGATTGTCACAGAACGGGACGTGCACCACATGTGCTATCAGTACAGCAGGCCTGGTTCCTAAGGAAGACCAGCTCTGCTGGGACCAGTTTGTTAAGGCCTCTGGGAGGTCAGTGCACAGAGGTCCTGCTGTCCATGTTCTTACTGTACTTTCACTTTCAAGGAAGATCTGGCCACTGGGCCCATCGCCACAGTCGGTTTTATCGGACAAAATAACAAGCTATACCACTCCGCGGGTGGGTTATACCACTCTGCGGGTGGGTTATACCATTCCTCAGGTGGGTTATACCACTCCTCGGGCGGGTTATACCATTCCTCAGGTGGGTTATACCACTCCGCAGGTGGGTTATACCATTCCTCAGGTGGGTTATACCACTCCTCGGGCGGGTTATACCATTCCTCAGGTGGGTTATACCACTCCACAGGTGGGTTATACCATTCCTCAGGTGGGTTATACCACCCCACAGGCGGGTTATACCATTCCACAGGCGGTGCGTTGTGTTTCAGGAGCTCCAGAGGGACTATTTTCTACTTTCATACTGGCCTTTTGAGAGCTGGATCTTCATCTTCCACTGATGGCCTGTGTGTTGGCCACACCTTTAAACTGGCACCTCGAAATTGATATCAATTCATGTTTTGGAGCACCCAGAGTACTTAGCTATCTGAGTACAGATGGGACGAGGGGTGGTTTCTTTCTCTGTTTTTTTTCTCCATACACATCTTAAATAGGAAATAAACATGCATCCTGCTTCTCCTGGCTGGTCTCGGCTGAGCTGTGTTGTCTTGGCATAATGATGAACCACGCTCCTTTGCACACTCGGAATCATCCCAGTTTGGGTGATAAACTCTGGGCGCCCTACAGACAGGCCCCTCGCTGTCCTCCCGGTCACATGTTTCATCACAGCAGCACCCTGGGATTCCCGTCTTGAAGGTTAGATGCTGAAGTCCAGGGTCTTCTGTTCCGCCTTGGCACAGAAAGGATTATCCAGCAACACAGCCTTCTGGTTGCTGGATAATCTTGTTCCAGTAGTTGAATACTCCACCTTCTCCAAATTCTCTTTCATCGTGGTTCTTTCCTTTTTTGTATCTAAACTAAATTTAATATATTCCTCATTAGTTTTCTCTTTTGTTGTCTGAGAACTAGGCTGAATCATACTTTGCTGTAAATTCCAAGTTCACTGAGTTTCTTATCAATCATTATGAAAAAAAAACAGGAAAAGAGAATGTATTTGGGAATAAACATAAAATACCCCCGTGTTGGCTCCCTTCCCTACCTAAAGAGGTTGGTGTTGGCACTCCTGTTCTTTACAGAGGGCCTGGAATGCAAAGGGCATGAGGCAAAGGGGAGGCCTGTTGCAGAGCACTCTGCAGGCAGAGAGCTGAGATGAGACGGGAAATTGAGGCATAAAGACGGGAAGGGAGCTGAGTATTACTAGGAAGACAAAAAAAAATAATTAAATAAAGACCCCAAATGAGGGGTCAGGATGAAAGCAAAATCAGTTGTCTCTGGGCAGCACTTCCAGCTTGCTTTTTCGGAGTCTGCCTGGATGTGACTGATGTCTGGGCATCTCACCTGTCATGGAGGAAAGAGGCAGAAACGTCAGGAAGTGGAGGCCTGAGGCTCACAAGGGAAGGGGCCAAGCCTCCATCTCATCCAAGCCCAAGTGAGTGCCCGAGCAAGTGAAGTTTGGGGGTGCACACCCCGCTCTCCTGGACGTGAGCAGGCGAGGCCCGTTGTCCTGGAGACAGGCCTGATTGCCACGACTCCCTCCACACCTTCTTTTGTCTCCCTAATGCATCTCTCGCCCTCACAGTCGTTTGCTGGTTTCCCCAGCCTCTCGGTTTACCATCATGGCATCCTTGTTCTTCCACTTTGAAGCCCTCTTGCTACCCAAATCAGACCATCTCTGTCTTTACAATAATGCATTGAGTTTTATTCATCTCAAGGTAACATAGCCCAGGAGAAGCTCTTTGTATCATGTAAGTGCTGTCTGGCTGGAGCATCGCAAGAAGGGGAAACCTGGAGGCTTCTTATCTGGGGAGCCTGAAAACGATCCTTCTGTTCCAACTTGAAAGGCAGCTGGCTTACAGGATACCTTTCCCAGGAAGGGCTTTCACCTTTTCTAAAAGTAGGGGTCACCTGGATCTTTTGGACCCTGACACTCCTATCAGAGACACAATGGCCCAGTGTCTTACAGTCCCTGACGTGCAGGCACGGCAAATTAAGAAGACTCAGCAAGTTGAAAGCAGCAGGCCTGTGACAGTCCACACATGTCCCCCACCTCGCGTTCAAACAAGATTCATTTGAAACTCAGAAATGTCTTGGCCTTTCAAAGACTTGTATTTTTTAATTTTGTGGAATTTCAAATTAAAAGGAAAAATCAGACTTTGTACTTTACATCTAAGTATCTTGATTTCCACGCTGATTATTAACCAGAGACAAAATCTAAGCCAGCCATAGCATTTCAGGTCAAAGGCCTTTCTTTTCTGTTACAATCTTCCCCCTTTCGGTAAGTCCGTCATATGAGGATGTCAGCAATCTCTTGGATTTAAAATATTGAAAGTGAAGGGCCTCGAAATCCTAAAAGAGAAAAAGTCTATTCAGGAAAAAATGTTAAAATAGTTTTGATGAATATACATTCTAAATATAAATAGATATAAATATTTATTTTAGATCTGTGCTAAGAATTCTACACTTCTTAATTTTTTTTTTACCTTCAGTATTGAGTGACTGATTCTCTACTTATCTCCATACAACTTAAACACATTTTTTATTCTCTACTCTGAGATGCTCTTGTTCCTCTTTGGATTCCGTTAGTCACCTCTTTTTATTTGCAAGTCACTAAGTGTCCCTCTCACAGCCCACACCTAGATGACTCACTATTCCATGATGCAGGCCCTGCCATGGGCCAGCCACCATCATCCTTGGGGTGACTGGTCTCAGAGATGGGAACTGCAGGTGGCGTCAGCTTGTCCAGGGCTGGTGAGCCTGTCCCTTTGGCAATTTTCTGGCTTTTGGTTAATGATTTGCTACTTCTAGTCATGCTGCTCTCACCAGGGATCAAATCTCACCTGATGGTTCTTCTTTCATTTCTGTAGCTTTATTGTTTGTTTTTATTACACAACAGCAAACTATAGATCTACTATTGTCAAATCCCTACACTATTCTTCATCGTAAGGGACGAGTGTCAATACCACGTCTCTAACTGATTACTGAAAATGCCCACTAAATACACCTGAAAATGCCCACTAAATACTCCAAACTGCCCCCTCTGCAAACACCCACTCCCACACACATATATTCTACAGTCACAGATCTCAGACAACGTCATCCTCACAGGAACTTAAACCTGATTTTTTGAGTAATTTTTCTCCCGCTCATGTCTTCTCTATATAGAGTTATTTAAATATACATATGTGTATATATATATATGTATATCTGTTGGTTGGTGAACTAATTGAGGAAAAGTGATCTATCCATACAGTGCAACACTCTTCAGACACAAACCAGAAGCTCCTAACTCATGCCATCCCCCAGGTGAAACTCAAACTCGCCACAAGAAACCACACTCACAAAAACACACCCACATACTGCATAAATCCATGTATAGGAAACGCTCGCAAAAGAAAAGTTTGGATTGAAATAGGTTAGTGGCTGACTGCAGTTTGGATTGGGAATGGGAAAGCCTCTATATGGGTGTGAAGGATCTTCTTGGGGGACTAACAGAGGTTATACCACTTATTAAAGTAGCTACAAATCACTTAATTGCGCAGTGGAAATGGGTTTCATATTATGTTATATATGCCTCAAAAAAGCTGCTCTACATGGTGACAATGCCTGTGCTACCCGTCACGGGCAGACCTCAGATGCCCTGTGCGGCCTTTTACTGCCACCCAAGAAGCCTGCTTATTGTGTCCCGAGCACCCCGTGTCATTTATTATAGAATAATTAACAACATTCCAAATGCCCTATTGTCTATACACTCAGTTAAGCCAGATGACTGCCTTATTCTTGAACTTCATAGTAAGGTATAATTAAAACAAAGGAAAGAAAGGTGAGATAGGGACATGGTACTCATTACTCGAGGGTCCTGGTCCTGCTCCTCTGTCCAGATGAGCTCCCAAGCTCCCTCAGCTGCCCTCAGCTACCAAGTGGCACAAACTTCTTGGCACATTTTCTCTGAGTGTCAGCATAAACCAGGTTGTCAATATCACCCAGGGCTGGAGCACTTTTGACTCAGGTGTCCAGCTTCTAGTGGACCTTCGGTTTGGTGATAGTACCTGGAAGCTGTACAGAGGCAGGTGTTGGCTGCAGTTGCGGGAGCTGGGTGTGGCTGTGCACTGGAAAGCAGACCATCGCTAGTAGTCTGGACTGACTCCATTGAGTGAGATTATGACCCCTTACAATGAACAAAGTTCCTAACTCTCCAGGCCTCCCTTGAGATTGTCCTCCAAAAGATGTCAGATGCCTGTTCCACCCCTTCAAAGGTCTCCACTGGGCTCCCATACACACGGAGAAGTCAGGAGAATGGCCGAGTTGCAAACTCTGGTGCTCCCACAGACAGGACTCCACTCGTCTGCCCAGTGGCACTTGGTACATCAAGTTACTGCTCATCCCTGATAGGAATATTTGCACTCTGCAAAGCCCTTGGGAGATCTCTGCCAGAGGGCACCTGTGTGTGACTTAACAAAGTGTCACCTTATCTAGGGAGACACAGCTCCGTGGTGAAGGGATTTAGTCCTACTCAAGTTTAAAGACTAAAAAAAAATTTTTTTACTCTTTCTTCTCTTTGCTCACTGGTCTATGTCTAAGGCTGCTGTAGTCAGCGTGTACTGTAGTTCAAGATCATGTGTGTGCACCTTATAATACTGTATATAGAGTGCGCCCAACTTTCTATGTAGACCAAATAGCCAGAATCACTGACTAAATGCCCTTGATAGCATCCTCCTAAAAACATTAAACCAATAATCTCCCAGAATAGAGCAGCAAGAGCACGTTCACCCTAATAGCTGACTTTGGGCACAAGAGCTTCATCACACTTCCAACCCTGGTCTTCCAGCAAGTACTCATCTGGTGTTGGAGTAGACAAAATGGTGCATATCAAAGGAACAATAGCCTTAGATATCAAAAAGCCTGATTTCCTGACTAAGAATTTGACAACACTGTTACAACGTCCCTTCCTCAACAGGGATGGAGATAGGGGCACTTGTTATAGCTCTGCAGCCTGGTGGCCTGAGGCAGTTGTACAGCTGTATTAGGGAAACTTTAACTTTGTCTCACTTAGTTTCTCATTGACAAGGTTGGCCTTGGCTTGCTCACCTTCAATATCTCCACCAGTCTCGCTCAGTTCTATGGGATGCCAGTTCCCTCAATAAGAATCAGCTATTCTTGAGATACTTTGCTAAGAAGAATATGTTTCAGCTCCATCCTTGTAAACATGAAGGAGATAAAGTCTCCATCTTTCTTAATGGCTGCATAGTATTCCTTGGTGTACATATACTACAGTTTATTAATCCATTTGTAGGTCGTTGGGCAGTTGGGTTTCTTCCATGACCTTGCAATTATGAATTGGGCCACGATGAACATTCTGGTACAAATATCTTTATTGTAGTGTGATTTTTGGTCTTCTGGATGTATACCTAGTAGAGGAATTATAGGATCAAATGGCAGGTCTATTTTTAGTTCTTTAAGTGATCTTCAGATGTCCTTCCAAAATGAATGTATTAGTTTGCAATCCCACCAGCTGTGTAGAAGTGTATCCAATGTACTCAGCCCTGCTATGAAACTAATTTATAGCTTTCATAGGAAAACTATAACCCAACTTTAGCCCAAGAGTATGGGGAAAGGGGAGAAGGAAGGAAGGGGATAGGGGAGGATGGGTGGAGGGAGGCTGACTAATGGGATTACGCTGCCTATGGTTTATCCTATAAGGGTACATGTGAATCTCTCTAAATGTAGAACATAAATCTCTCAACACAATAACTAAGAAAATGATATAAAGGCTATGTTAACCAGTTGGATGAAAGTGTTTCAAATTGTGTATAACAACAGCACTCTGTACCCCATGATAGCATTAATGTACACAGATATGATTTAATAAACAAACAAACAAAAAAAAGAATTAGCCAGGCCAAGGGTTTGCTAATGAGGAAGCTGAAGGGAAAGTTGCCCAAAATAAAAACAATGACAAACTCCCTGGTGCTATTAACATTGACAGTGCCCTCCCTGTGCCAGTCCTTTTGGGGAGCACAGAACCCACATTTATAGAACAAGTCAACAGAAGAAGAGGGAACAGGTGTGAGAGGATCGGGGGAGCTCAGGGAGCTCAGGAGAGGAGATAGTTTCAAGTATGAGGCGCTGGTGCTGACGAAGACGCTGTCATACAGAGCGGCGGCGGAAACGCAATCTTTATGCTTCAGGAGAAAGAGCTCAGAAGGCAGCACAGGTTGTGCGCGTCTGGATGGTGAGAGGAAGAGCCGAGGATGAGGTGGCCTCACGGTGGGAAAGAGCTCCTACAGAAGCCTCCATGGCAATAAGCCCTCGGGGAGAGGATGTGGGGACTTGGGAGGACAAAGGCCACAACAGGGAGAAACCAAGTGCTGTAATTACTGCGGGTCCCGTCATGGGAAGTCAGTCCTCACGTGAACAGGGCCAGTGGTGGAGGTGGAGACAGTGATATGGCCCAGCCTCCCCCTGCTGCGCCTGGGCGCTAACGTCCCTGTTTGTCTCTTGGTTTCTAATAAAAAAGTTGAAAAAGTAAAAGTACTAATAATAATACTAAGCTTATAGAATAAGGATATAAACAAAGAAAAAGTTTTGTACAGCCATATAATGTATTTTGTATTTTACAAAAGAGTAAAAAAGTTGAGGAAAACTTAAAAAGTTTAAAGTAAAAAGGTTACAGTAAGCTAAAGTTGATTTATTATTAAAGGAAGAAATAGTTTTTGTAATTTAGTGTAGCCTCCATGTGCAGTGTGGGTAGAGTCTACAGCAGGGCACGGTGACACCCAAGGCCTTCGCTCCCTCCCTCACGGATTCACCCTGAGAAACGGCCAGTCCTCCAAGCTCCTTTCGTGCTGAGTGCCCTGTATAGATGTACTGTTTTTTATCTTTTAGGGCAGATTTTACTGTACCTTCTGTGTTTAGATACACGCAGATGCACACATACTGGCCGCTGTGTCTCGGTGGCCTGCGGCTCTGGGCACAGTCACATGCCCGCAGGTGTGTCGTGCAGGAACAGCAGGCTGGGCCGTCTCACCCCGGCGTGAGGAGGCCGGGTCGTCCAGGTTTGTGCCCACACTGGGATGCTCACACAGTGATGAAAGCACCTAGTGACTCATTTCTCAGGATATGTCCCTGTTGGTAAGTGACACACGAATCTCTGACATTTTGTCTAGGTAGATACAGTGTCTGCTGTAGAGAAACTTACACGGTAACTCTGGTGGGACAGGTAGAAGGGCCATCGGGTCACAGTGGGCTCTCATCTTCAGTGCAGGATCCTACCCATACAGCCCAGGGCTGAGTTAAATCGTAAGAGCCAAAGCATGTACAGTGGCCTGGGTGTTCCCAAGGACACATTACTGGGATGTGGTGAGAGAAAACTGCTGTCCACTGCTGATGGCCCTGAGTGCCTCCGGGTCACCAAGGCCATGTCTGTTGTTCCCCCTCTCAGTGCGTGTGGCTGGAGAGTAAGGGGCGGGACACACACACCGTGGGAACCCCCAACTACCATACACTTTAACATCCAGAAAAAATGTCCAGGCTTCTGAGTTATTTTAAAAATCTGGAAAACAAAGGAATGTTCCTTTATATCTGAGGACAAAGAAAATGTGGTTAATCAGAAAGAAAGCGTCTGAACTAAACTTAACTTCTCTTGAATATATACCATTCTCGTTACCTTCCAATGTAATGCCAAACTCAATGACCTCAGTGGAACCAGAAACAAGGGGATGGGAAGAAACTTGTCAGGGGTTTGTTTTGGTATCTGAGAATATTGGTTTTTATTGTGTGACTTTCCGTGCTGGCTTATCTATCTTGATCCACATCTGAAATGCACCACAAGACATTCTCATTTTCCTTAGATACTTTCAAGGAACTCAAAGAGATCAGATTTGATTTGTGGTTCTGTGAAAATTGCTTCGTGATTTACTTGGCTCTTATGTCAGAATGGTATCTCTGAAGATTCCAACAGAACAGGAGCAAAGAAAGCTGTCTCGGTTTTCTTCGTGTGAATCCTGCCTTCCTTATCTGCCAACTCTTAGCTTTCTGCAGGTTCAGTGTCTTCTTACATCCTGTATGTGAGAGCACACGGAAAGAATGGCTCAAAGAATGGCTCATAAACAGGCAGGATTAATTTCCCTGCACTCTAGGGGAAAGCCTGGACAGTCACCAAATCCTAGCATGCCATTCAGTCCTCACTCAGCTGGCTGAGGATGAGTTCAGACTATAGTCCCGTCTGCAACACCAATGCACCTCTAAAACATTAGCTCCTGGTGGCTGGGTTGGCTCGTGGCCCATTGGCATACAATTCCAAGTGGGCTGCACACTTGAGGGACTGTTCTCGGGACTGAGTTGTTCTGGAGGATTTTCAATACTACGTGCCCTGAATCCCAGATGGTGACATTGCCCTGGGAGGCCACGGCTTCCCTGCCTTTACCTTCAGGCTATGGGTTAGCATCGCGCAGGGGGTGTGCAGTCAGGGAAGGCAAAAATCTGAAGTATTCACTTGCCATAAGTGAAGCATTCTCATGACCAAGCGACCCAGCTTACACGGATTCTCCACCCTACCTGTGTGTGAGGTCAGCGGGACTCAGGGGACACTAGAGTGTGGTGTGCCTTCGCTGGACTTTTGGAATGCAATGGATCTTTCCATCTGCTTAAATGAATGCTCATTTTTATTTTCTTATAGAATTTTAAAATTTCACCTCTGATTTTCATCTAATGCCTTAGTATTCTGGCTTTTTATCTTAGAATTTTAATTTTTAGATTAGATCCCCAATTTCAATTTTTTATATCAATTATATGTTTTCTTTTCTTTTTATCTTTCAAATCTATATATTTAAAGAGAGGGTATCCAGTCTGTCCTCAATAACAATGATTCCATTTTCTTCAATTCTGTTATTTGGAGTCTCCAGTAAAGATTTTTTCCTCTGATGTTTTCCATAATCACTCATCAGCCTATTTTTTTTTTTTTTTTTTTTTTTACATTCTGGTGATTTCTGTCTTTAAGGCTTTGACATCTAATTTCAAAGAGGAACTGGGTTTGCTTTATCCTGAGAATGCAATCTCTTCTTCTATAAAGGAGGTTGATTCCTATGTCAAGTGATTTTTATATGGACAAACCTCCTCTGAGCCTTCAGGATCCTCTTCCTCTTCTATTTTTTCTGATTATTATTATTATTTTTGCAAATAAGATCTCCACAAATTACATGTCTCATAGGAAAAAATGTTCACTGTAGCACTATTTAAAATGGCAAGAGATTGTTAGGAATAAAATCTAGTCCTACATGGGAGGAACATTTCTGTATATTATGCAATTTTAACATAATTAGATAATACATATCCAAAATATGATTAGATTAATGTCTGCATAAATATGAGACATATTTATACATCTGTAGCTACTGTTCAGTGAAAATAAAAGAATAAAATGAGAAAGTCCCACTTTACTGCAAAAGATAAAAATAGCTTTGCTGGCCCAGTGAGGAGAGGGCAGGCACGTCAATATTATTTCGTCATATTTTTCTATAACATCGTTTATATTTCTAGTATTTTGAAAAATACATCCTGGAAGCCAAGTATGCCTGGGTTGCAATTGCAGAGTCAACATTTCAGTTTAATACTTTGATGATGGAGGAGAGAAAGCTTCTCGTCTGGATTAATCCCACCTGGATGTAGAACCCTTAATCCCCTCTGACTCCAGGGAAGTCACACACGGCCACTTACTTCCGTCCTCCCACCGTTTTCCTCCTCATTTGCCAGAAGAAAAGTCTGCTAAACTGCTGGGCCAGTAGTGACTTTGTCTCCACTAATTACATAGCTAAAGAAATTACTGTGATTCTGAATTCTTTTGGTTTATTAATGTAGTAACAAGACTAAGTACATCTACCCAAATAAAACCTAGGTTTAATTCCCCACAAGGTCACTGTTTTCTGCACCTATTAAAAATGCTGGTATTGTTCTCAATCTGCAAGATTCCAATTAATGGTTGCGTTCTTTGATTTTAATTATTAAATTTTTCATTACCTGTCAGGATTTGTTTCTGACACCACTTGTCAGGGCCTGGGATCGGCCAGGTCTTAGGCCCAGCTTAGGTAGGTTCCGGACGTAGACTGCTAAGCTACCTTGCTCAGGAACAGTTTCTCTTAGGTGCTTGAGAGCTATCTACTTTAGCTGGAGAGAAAGAGAGAGAGAGTGTGTGTGTCTTAGAGTCAAGCAACCTTCTTAGCATAGATAGATCTTAGTCTTTAGCAGAGCTTGGTAATCTTTACCAGAGAGATGCTATGGTGGCGTTCTGCAGGTAGGAGAGGAGACAATCAGAGTAAGCGTGTCCGTGATAGAATGAGCATGCTTTTTGACTGCCTTCTCCTCCAGCGTAATGTAAGGCTGAGCTCATGTGTCTCAACACCACAGGTGTAGAGACTGCCAATTCACCAACGCTCTCATCTCGCGAGCGCTCTCATGCTAAATCCCTCTCCATGCCCTTTTCACCAAGGTGTTCCATTACAGGTATTTCTTATAACTCTCACTCCTCCTAGCCATAAGCTATACGGGCTGCTACAATTACCTATAACTAAAAATGAATGATAGTATAAACTTGGAATGATAGAATATTAGCCAAGTTTCAAAGGTTTGATAGATTTTCTATGGGTAAAGGGCTAAGAAAACACAGTGTACATTGGAGATATAAATTACCACTTAAATGCAAAGTCAGTTGAATAAAGAAAATACAAGACAATTTGTTTATATTTTGTATAATTAAAACACTTTTAGGAAGAATTTCTAAATGTATGGGTACATATGATAAAATTCATAATTTCTTCTTTACATATAGTTTCTTCTTTGTAGGCACATCAGTGGAACAAGAAGGAAAACAATTTTTTTTGTTGCAGTTTTTGGCCAGTGCCAGGCTTGAACCTGCCACCTCCAATATATGGGGCCAGCGCCCTACTTCTTTGAACCACAGGTGCTGCCCAGGAAAACAATTTTTAAATTAATTTATTAAGAAATTATTTTCCACTGTAAATTATAACACAATAATATTCACTTCTTACCATAGATTCTGCTTCTTTTCCTAAAAGATACACAAGTTTGAAATTGTATAAATGAAACTATTGAGTAGGTTAACTAAGAAAAGTCAGAGTTGGCAAATTTGAACGGTTGAAAATGTTGACCCATAATTTTTCCAAAAGACTTTCTCTTTGGTTGCTTCATGTTGGGTAAAAAAATAAAAGAAATGTAGGATGAATAAACCACTCTTGAATATGTCCCAACTGTCTTATATTTCCATAACATTGCTACTTCTGTTATGTTCAAACATAATTGATAGGGGTATGTTTTTCAATTTGATATATATGTATACATATTTTTTGAGATAAGATTCCACTCTGCTGCACAAGCAATCCTTCCACCCCATCTTCTGTGTTTTTTCCCACCTACCCCATCAGCTCCCAGAGCTTATTTCCCTACCTATCACTGCCATTATCATTTCAGGGTAGGAGAAGCAATATATTGGTTTCTGTGCATAACTTCCAACCTTGTGTACAATTAGAAGCAAATACAATATTCAATTAATATGAACTTGGTACAAAGGAATAATCCATGTTTTCTTAACTCCATTCAGAAACTTACTCCAACGTTTTGAAAGAACAAATTGAAGCAGGTGTGCCCTACTGAAGGAACAATGCCCTGGAAGGGCCGATGGGTAATTACTTCTGGAACACCCAAATACGGGCAGTTAACCTCTTTGAGAGAAACCACAATGATTTGAGAAACTCCATAATTTAAAAATAAAATAGGATTTGGGAACATGAAAATGATTTTCACTTTGTATCATAATGGAAATCCACCTCCTGTAGTCTGACTTTAAAAACAAACAAATCAGTAAACCTCAAAAATATTTCTGAATCCCTTACCTTGTTATTTGTAAAAATGTAGTAATTAGCATAAAACATATTTGAGACTCATATATGCTGTAGGGTACCAGTTGGGTTTTTTTTTTGTTGTTGTTGTTGCAGTTTGGCCGGGCTTCGTTCAAACTCACTACCCTTGGTATATGGGACCAACACCCTACTCACTGAGCCACAGGCACAACCCAGGGCATAGTTGCATTTCCTTTTTGGTGTTACATAGTATACCATAGCAGTTAGTTTTACTATTACAGTACACCATAGCAGTTTGTCTAATTGTTACACAGTATACCAGCAGATTGTTTTATTGTTACATAACATACCATAGCAGTTTGTTTTATTGTTACATAGTATACATAGCAGTTTGTCTTATTGTTACATAGTACATCATAGCAGTTTGTCATATTGTTACATAGTATACCATAGCAGTTTGTCTTATTGTTACATAGTATACCATAGCAGTTTGTCTTATTGTTACATAGTACACCATAGCAGTTTGTCTTATTGTTATATAGTACACCATAGCAGTTTGTCTTATTGTTACATAGTACACCATAGCAGTTTGTCATATTGTTACATAGTATACGATAGCAGTTTGTCTTATTGTTACCTAGTACACCATAGCAGTTTGTCTTATTGTTACACAGTACACCATAGCAGTTTGTCATATTGTTACATAGTACACCATAGCAGTTTGTCATATTGTTACATAGTACACCATAGCAGTTTGTCATATTGTTATATAGTACACCATAGCAGTTTGTCTTATTGTTACATAGTACACCATAGCAGTTTGTCTTATTGTTACATAGTACACCATAGCAGTTTGTCTTATTGTTACATATACCATAGCAGTTTGTTCTACTTGTTGCCTAGTATACCTCTGTAGGGATAATGCATAGTTTGCAATACAGTCTGTAGCTTAGGTTCCTTTGACTCTGTGCAGTTTCAGGTAATTAGGAATAAAACCACATTGCATGTGCAGGGTTTTTTTTCTATAAAAATAGTTGATCTTTTATTTGGGCAAATACAAGTGTGAGTGCCAGCCCATAAGGTAAATTCGGTGAAACTTTATAAGAAACAGCCATACTTTTTCCTCAAGTTTCTGGAAGATGTACCTCCTAGCAATATATGTGAATTCTGGTTAACCCACATCTCTGCCCCCTGTCAGTACTCATAATTGTCCAACATTCTGAAATATTACATATTTCCCTAAGAATTGATAGTGTTAAACATCTTTATATGTGCTAATTATTCACCCATATGTCTTACATTGTGAAGTTTGTTCAAAACTTTCCTATATTTATTAATTTGAGGTGGCTTACTTAAACCTTTAGAGTTCCTTTTATATTCTGGATTCAAGTTTGTCATGAGAAACCGGATTTAAAATATTTTCCCCAATGTGTGGCTTCTTTTGCTTTTCTTTACTAGTGTTGTAAAACAGGAGATATTCTTACTTTTGATCAGATTTTATTTCTCATGTTTCTTTTAATGGAGCAATCTTTTGGCATTAATCTAGGTTCAAATTATAAGATTTTCTCTCATATTTTATACTAAAAAATTTCTAATTTTAAGTTTTGGATTTTGGTCTTTGACTTTTTTGGAGAGTCAAATTACCCTTTTGGAGTAATTTTTTACTAGGGCAAGTGTTGATTGAGGCTCGCTTTATTGTCTATGGAAATCATATTGTTCCAGCATCATTTATAAAAAGACGATCTGGTCTCCATTGAATTGGCTTTATATGGTCTATGGCCATACCACCCTGAAAGTGCCCGATCTCGTCTGAATTGGCTTTATATGAAAATCAATTAGACATATATGATAGATTATATCTGGATTCTCTTCTTGTCCTTTGGTCTGTGTGTCCAAACTTTCCGTAATCACACTATTTTCAGCACCTTTACTTTATATAAAACCTGGACATCAACACAAATACTCCTCACTTTGTTTTGTCTTTTTCAATTTGTTTTATGGATTCTAGTTATGTTGCCTTTACATATAATCTTCAGAATGAACATATCTATTAACACAAAAACTCTGCAAAACATTGATTAGGATGGTGTTGAGTCTATAGGCAAGTTTGAAGAATTGAGAATATTCAGTCTTTCATTCTATGACAAGGGATAAATCACCATTCAACTAGATTTTAGATTTTGTTTTATTTACTACACCAATATGCTAAAAATTTACTACATATATTTTGTATAAATTTTCTAAGTTGTATAATTATTTCAAGTTTGTGTTGTTAATATAAATAATATTATTTTCCATTTCAATTTTCACTTTTTCTTTCCTAGTATTAGATATATCTTCAGTTTTCCTACATTGAAATTATATCCTCTGTCCACCCCAAACTTACCATTAATTATATAGCTTATTTGAGGTTCTTTTGAATTCTCTTTGTAGGCAATCATGTCCTCTATAACAAAAATGGCAGTTTTTCTTTCTTTCTTTCCAACTTGCCTAGCTTTTATTCTTTTTCTTACTCATGAACTGGCTAGAATCTCTAGTCCAGTGTTTAATAGGAGTTGTGAGAATATATACACTTGCCTTGATGCTGATATTTGAGGAATGTATTTAATCTTTCACTTTTCTTTGTTTGTTCATTACATGCCTTTTAAACGGATGAGAAAATTCCATTCTATTTCTAATTTGATGACTTTTTTTTTTTTTTTTTTGCAGTTTTTGGCCAGGGCTGGGTTTGAACCCACCACCTCCGGTATATGGGGCTGGTGCCCTACTCCTTTGAGCTACAGGTGCCACCCTTGATGACTTTTTTTTCTTTTATCATGAATGCCTTTTTAATTTTACCAAAGTCTATTACTTCATGTATTGACATAACTGCCTGCTTTTTTCCATCCTTAGTTTGTTAAAATGGTGCATTGTGCTGATTGAGTTTTGAATATTGAACCTACCTTGTGTTCCTGGAACAATCTCCGTTTGGTCAGGATCTGTCACCCTTTTTCTGTTTTGTTTAAGGCATTTGTATTTATATTCATGAGTGATTTTTCTACTATAGTCTTCCCTTCTTGCAATATCTTTGGTTGTGGTGTCAGTGTAATGCTGACCTCTTAAGATAAACTCAGACATCCTATCAACTAACTACTCTGAAAGAAGTTGAGTAGAATTACTGTAACTTTTTCCTAATAAATCTGGTAGAATACACAAGTGACTCCATGAGAATCATGGGATTTCATTTCCAACAGTGTTTTACTGCAAACTCTATTTATTATTTAGGGTTAAGTTATTCGAATGATCTAATTTTTCTTGAGTAATCTTTGGTCATTTTTTTTCTTCCCAATAATTTTGTTTTCCATTTTCAATGTTGTTTTATAGGTTTATTCTAAAAGTTCTGAATACTAGTGGCCCCTGCATTACCCCATTCATCACCTTGACATCCCATGGGAATAACGTCCTTTCAGCAAAAGGTTTGAAATTGATTATGAAATGATAGCACTTCAATTTTGAATTAGGAAAAAACACACAACTATTCTTCTCAGGCCTTTTATGTTTCTGAAAAACAGTCTAACAATATTGTAGAATATTCTAAAAAACTATCTATGAAGCCACCTCAACGTGTATGCATTTAGTCCAACAAGTGTCATAATCCCCAAGGCTAATGTTTACCTCTCTTTTTTCATTTTGGCCCAGTGAGAAGTGTCCGTTGTCACTATTATTTCATGTTAGGACAAGCAGTATGGAGAGTAGGGTGACAGCCGGAGGCTGCCCAGTGCAAAGACTTTAAGGAGGCCCTAGTTGCCTTATGCAATCTTAGACTATTTTTTCATGTTTAATTTTTTAAGTGCTCTAAAAATGTAAAAATGTTTTCCACTGTTTTATCACAAGTATTTTGGACATCCATTTAAAAGGAATAAACAGAAAGCCTTCATCACTATGAAGCCCTATGCCTGACTCAGCTTGAACTGCTGTAACGAGCATGACAGATGTGGGGGGCACTAAAGGTGAGGCATTATTCTCACATCTCCGGAGGCTGGAAGTTCAAGGTCAAGTTGCTGGCAGACCTGGTGTCTGGGGACAGCTCTGTTCCTAGTTTACAGATGGCTGTCTTTCTTTGTATCATCCTTGCCCACTGAAAGAAAAATCATCTTTCTTGCATTTCTTTTTATAAGGGCACTAATTTCATCTACATGGGTCACTATGAAAGTTTTGAGGCAGATTGGGTCATGGTCCATTATGTCACTTCTAAGAGACGCAGTTGACGGTGCCCTTTCCCATTCACCCAGGCAGGGTTCAAGTTGCTGCTGCAGGGAGGGCTTCATTTTTTCCTCTGCATTGATGTTATGTTTCTTCTTCTTCTTCTTCTTCTTTTTTTTTTTTTTGCAGTTTTTGGCCAGGGCTGGGTTTGAACCCATCACCTCCAGTATGTGGGGCTGGTGCCCTACTCCTTGAGCCACAGGCACCGCCCAATGTTATGTTTCTTGATTTTTGTATTATCTCAAAACTTTCATAATGACCCATATAAGGGCTCCACCTTCATGATCTAATCATATCCCAAGGACCCCACATCCTAATATCACCCTGGGGGTTAGGATTTCAGCATGTGGGTTTGGGGCAGATACGTTTAGCACATAAGACCTTGAACACCCCTTTCAATCACGGTGTAGGGACATTGTGTTAGAAATTCTGCAGCCTTAGTTACAAAAAATGCAGAAAGTCCTAATTATGCCTTTCATTACCATGCCCCTCTACCCAAAATTATATATGGATACTTTTTTTTACACAACATGCTCTGCTTAGGATAGTTCTGGAATATTACATTTCCTTTAGGGAATACCTAAAATTCCATTCATTTCCCATCCATCCAAGAAAGCATATGAGAATATAAATAGTGGATTGCATTTTAGGAGCAAATTAAATATTTTGAAATTAATTTTGAACCCTAAATAAACTGTCCTTTAACTATTTTGTAAGACATTATTTTTAGATCCATTCACAAAAGATTACAGCAAATGCTACAAGAGAGAGAATTGCTGCCATCACACACACATTACGTTAAACAGGGTGAAAATATCACCAAGGATTGAGAATTTTGATTAGCAGTGTCAGGAAGCCAAGAGGTTTCAGCTAAGCGGATGATTCATAGGGAAGACTCTCACCATTTCTCTTCAGAGATTGGTGACTCTGTGTCAGTGGACCATGAGATTTCTATGATCTGACCTCAGGCTGACCCCTCTCTATGGTAGAATGAGGTTTGAAGCCAGGCTGTTCTCTCTGGAGCCATAAAGGATCAGGGAGGGAAGATTTCACTATGCTTTGTTACAAGCAGGGCTGCTGACTTTTTATAACTTCCCCAGAGTCTGTGGCTTTCCTTGGAGTCTGTGCCCAGACAGTGGTCATTCTAAGTCTAGCTTTGCTGTGTGTTACAACTTCTGTCTGGTCATGTCCTTAGACTCCTGCCTTAATTATAAAACTGTTTATTACCTCATTGTCTCAGTTTGAGGCACCAAGTGCATGTCAGCCTTAGAAATCTAGCCCTGTCCCTGCTGGGACCTTGGTGTGCCCTGGTTTCCAGTAACTGGTACCTGAGGTTTTGATGCCCCATCCACACTTGCCTTCCTCACCTGCCTGTGTGCCATTTGGTCCATCATTTATCATAAATGTATTCAGTACTAGTAAAATAGTATTTCAAGTGCAAGTTCACACAGTCTTTGTATTAACTTTAATTCAATACTTTGCATTTCCTTTTTGCTTCAGACCCAGGGGTCGAGTATTTAATGTGTGTACTATCAGTTCATGAAGTCATCACAAGTTCACACTACATGCTCGATCCTCTTCCCCTTCACTACTTAAAGCTCCCAGTCAAGGAGACAACATGATTCCCGTTTTCTGAGTGAGTGATGCAACACTAAGTGAAGAAGGTAACATGCCCAGCATTACAACTGGCAAGTGGAGAAACTCCCATATACATGGAAATGTGCCTTACTCCAAAATTGGTGTGCATGTTTTATTTTGTTTGTTTTTTGCCAAATCCTGTAGCTCCTTCTAACATTTGTTGTGAAATAGAACATTCTCATCAGCCTCTACCTTTTCTTTCTACTCTTAAGCTGAAGACATATAATTTTCACATTGGAAGTTTTTGTTTTTAACTTCTTGCCCATCAGTGAGGTAGCGCAGACGGCAACAAAAATGAAGCAGTGACAGAGACCAAAGGGACGCTGGCAAAACAGCCCCGGCTGGACCGTGACGTCACTGTTCCCGACTTCCTGTGGTTGAGCTGGCGCCCCCACCCAGGACCCTGTGAGGCTGAGTGAGGGCTTCCTGGCCTCCATCCTCTCTGGGCCCCGCGCCCCACCTCGTGCCACGTGTCTGTGTGGACCTCTTCATACTTAACTTTTGTAAAGGGACTGATCGTTTCCCAGAGGTGAGATATGGGAAACACTTCAGTCCTCTAATCATGTCCTTAGTCATTGCCAAGTACTGATAATCTGTTAATAAAATTAATATAAAAGTTTTAGTAAGACTGTACTCTCAGCTGCATACGCCAAGCTCATGTGTCACTGGTGAGAAATCTGAAGGCCCTGACATGAGTGGAGTGATTTCCACTGCTCTTCAGCATCCATCCTGTATCAAGGACCATCTGGCGAGTCAAACCCTGAGTTCCAGAGGCCCAAAGCATTATGGCCTTATCCAGTGTCTGTGCACAGCCTGTGCTTGACTAGAAGGCTCAATTAATTACCAGATCAAAATTGGGCTGGGATTTGCTCTGTAAACTGCTAAGCAGTTTAACTGGGTTGTAGAGAAACACTCTATATGACATTAAATGACCTTCCTAAAAGCTTATTTCTCTCCCAACTGCTCATATTGGAATCAATTTCAGGAGTCATTCACAATGAGTGGTTTATTAGCTTTCTAAATGCATTTACTATGTGCCAGATGTCCAGCTCACACCGGTCTGCTGCTTGCCTTTCGCCGACCCTTGAATAGATGCTACTGCCTTGGATCCATCCCTGAGGAAACATGTCCCGGAATAGTGTGGCCGGCATGCTCGGCCCCAGGAGAAGGCCGGCATCACCCAGGTGTGGGCACAGGGGAAAACATCGATTGTTCCAAATTAAATTTGAAAGTGCATTATTTTCTCAACCCTCTCAGTGTGTTGTAAGGATTTAAAATTCCTTTGAATAGAACTGATTCAATAGTTTTAGGGCTATTCTATAGCTGGCTTGAACTTGATTTGTAAAAATGTCCTATTAATCCAAAGTATTCTATGTAAGAGATCTATAAGTCTGATTTTTCACTTATAATATGGGGTAATTATTGTCAGAAGGTCATTCTGAGGAAAATGCAAGTTGATTATGTAATCATTTCTACATTCGAACGTGACATCTTTTGATACAAAGTCATGGCTCAAAAGCATTTCTCATCTACCAAGTATCTCAGCTCTTTGCTTCTTTAACTAATAAAGCTAAGACTGTGTGTCACAGATTTCCATGAAGCAGAAAAAGTAAATTATTGGTATTTCTTCACACTGCCTTTTCTATGTACAAGTTACAACATATCCATTGTTCCAATAGGTTCTTCTGAATGTTCTAACTAATAATGATATAAAAATTCTCCAAGTATTTTTTAAAATGGGTATGCAACAGTACACCAAAACAGTTAAAGATATTCTGAGCTAATAAATATATACTGTAAGAATAAATTTAAATACATTGAAAATATGTTGAAAA
This sequence comes from Galagoides demidoff, assembly GCA_963574575.1. Classification (NCBI taxonomy): domain Eukaryota; kingdom Metazoa; phylum Chordata; class Mammalia; order Primates; family Galagidae; genus Galagoides; species Galagoides demidoff. The sequence continues at coordinate 8,561 of CAUYQV010120219.1, read as the reverse complement.
ATTGATTCTACATAATTTTGGGATAAAAGCAACTAAAATGCTTTATTTGTATTTTTTCTTTGTTTTATGTCTATGATGAGAGCTATGAATATGAAACATGCATTTATTTTGTAGAAATAGAGAATAAAAAGAACAAGATAGGCATTAATAAATAGAAATAAAACAGAATAAAACATAATAGACACAAATGTTAAAAACATCCAAATGTTTTTCTGATGTCACACAGAGATGTTTACTTTACATCTTAAATGTAGCAGTTATTCTTACGGATGGAATGAGGTGAGATGAACTGAACTGGACAGGTAACCACCATTAGTATTGTTAGGTTTTATAATATATATATTTTATAAATATATATCTAAGTATTGGCTCACACAATTACAGAGATCATGAGGATGCACAACAAGCTGAGAAGCTGTGAAAGCCAGTGGTATAATTCTGCCTAAATCCCAAGGCCTGGCAGGGGTCCTCAAACTTTTTAAACAGGGGGCCATTTCACTGTCTCTCAGACCATTGGGGGCCAGATTGTAGGCCTTGAGACCAGTCGGCTGCTAAGCAGGACAGGCAGTGGCAGCAAAAATACCCAGCAGGCCGTATAAAGGTCCTAGGCAGGCCACATGTGGCCTGGTGGGGAGGACGCCTGGTGTAGGGGATACCAAGAGCCAGAGGACCTCTGAGCAAGATGATTTTCAGCTGGCGGGTGGATCCTTGGGCAATTTGTGTGCAGGTGCTCCTTGTGGAGAAAGAGTTCAAGCCCCTGGCGATCCCTAGGCACATAGTCATTGTCTAATACTCCCCTCACCTGTCTTGTACTGTCTCAATAAAAGGCTACTGTGTTGGGGCTACCCTGCAATCAAGGTTAGCCCACCTCCTGCAAGCTTGTACTTCTAATCGGTGTCACGTCTGGTTCTTTCCCCCGGAGATCAAGACCAGGGACATAGGGGCCCTAAGGGCTGCAACAAACAGGCCTTCTGAAGTCCCAGGTCAGAAAAGGTGCAGGTCCCAGCTCACAACAGGGAGTGCACTGGTGTCCTCCTCTTCTTTGTTCTAGTCTGATCCTCTAGGGATTGGGTGGTGCCTACGCACCTTGTCCACCAAATCAATGATGGTCTCTGTCAGAATCAGACACACCCAGAAATAATGCTTCACCAGCAGCCTGGGCATCCCTCAGCCCGGCCAAGTTGACACATGCAATCAGCCACCTCTCCAAGGGAAAAAGGAATTGCCTTTCCTGGAGATGCTTAAGAAAAGGAGAGGAACGCTGAACAGAGTGGTCTATGGGGGAGGCCATGAGGACAGAAAGGCCTTGAAATCGAAATAACCTAGATTTTTATTTCTAGGTATAAACGCATTGCAGGTCATTTACTCTTTGAGCCTTAGTAAGGTTATGAATAAAGCAGCTCCAAACTGCTTTTGAAAGGCTTTACTCTAAGTAGGAAGTACATACTTTAATTTTTCCCAGATAAAAACTGCGAAGACCTAATAACCCTGCTTAAGGTGCGGGGCTGTTTTTATTCATTTGTTAGGATACCCATCCAGTTTGTAAAGGTATGTTTTCATTTACGAATGAGGCAATTTATTAACCCAGTATTATTTGTTTTAATGCATTTTGTCTGTATAAGTGAGAATGAAGGCTTAATAAGAAATGTGATTGGATGACAAAATAAATGTACTAGCAAATTAACAGGGTGGGAATTTTGGATTCACCAGGGGATAATATTATTATACATATCTACCCAATTACTTTCCCTTGACTGATGGCAACTAAGAGTACTACAGTTAGACAAATGTTAATTATGAAAATTCTGAAAGGAAAGACTATCTGAGTAAGAACATTTGGTAGTGGGAGAGTGGAAGGGATAAGTTGTAGGTAAATATGGCAGTTTCAGAAGGAATGAAGTCTTGGAGGGTCCCTTGAAAGAAAAGATCTGCATATTCACGATGTTTTTAAGACTGTTTGTTTCAGGCTGAGACTAGTAAACACTGAGCAAATGTCACAAAATGACAATAGTTTATATTTACTCTTACACTCTTGTACTTTTAGAATCAGAACCAGAACACATTAACAAACAGTTACATTTTTGATAATAATTTAGAACAAATAAGCATAACAAAAATACTATTAATAGTTAATTAATGTTTGCACATACCAGTTAAAAATAGATGTTAAAGTGGCTTACCTCCGTAGGGCGCCAGCCCCATATGCCAGAGATGGTGGGCTCAAACCCAGCCCCAGCCAAAAAAAAAGAGTTAAACAGAATAGTGTTAATTCAGAAGGAAAATGGCTGTTGTTTTAAGAAATAAGGAGGGCTCTCTCTCTCTTTTTTTTTTTTTTTAGTTCCAAATGAGTCATTGACCTTGGGTCTCCTGCTGAGAGCTGGCACCTTATCTCAAAACTATTTATAACACAGCAACCACAGTTTTGTTTTGGTTTTTTGCAGGCAAAAGAGGAACAGTTTTAATAAACTTTGTATTAACTTTGTAATTGTGGAAAGAGAGGATCTTTAAGGCAAGTGGGTTATTTTTAAACTCACAAATTGAAGGTGTACTACAAAAAACATAATATATAGAAACAAAAGTGATGCCCAGTGTCAAGGATAGTGAACAGTTTACCAGGAAAAAGAAGAGGAAGGAACACACAGAGACTTTCCCTGGATTGAAATCTAAGAGAGTTTCCTAAAGGAACCTTGAAGGGACACTGAATAAAGCACTGGAATTGATAAATTAAATACAACCTTGACTAACAGGTGTTACCCAATTTACTAATATATAAAGGGATGAACACAGGGAACAAAAACCTACCAAGGGCTCCTTTTTCTCCTTTTTTAGACAAAGACTGCAGCAAGGGTTAATTTGGCTACAGCTTGCTCTCTATGATAGATAGTCCCATTCTGGTCATTGCAGTCTCCACCCTCACCTGAGTGTCCACTAGTCCCACCAACCAGCTGAAGAAAAGCAGCCTGCAATGGTCCACCATCATTGCACTCTCCCTGCAGGCACACAGAGTCCCTCCCCATTGGGTGTTCTGTGCCTTTCTCTTGGATACGCTGTTAAAACAGATAGTATGATCACTCACCTGAGTTTTGGCTCTTCTAAAGATTCTCGCTTAAGTGGATAGTTGTTGAATTTTCTATTCATATGGAATGACAGTTTTTTGGAGTGCTCATGTTGTTCTGCCTCAATCTTCCTGGAAAAGATCATTTGCAAAGACATTCAAGATACTGCACTTTCATTTACTTGAAGTGTTTCGGTCCAAATAATTATTAAAAATAAAAATCTATGTGATGTACAAAATGCAAACATCCTATCATCAGAGACACGCCAACAATTCTTTGTTAGTTTGTTTATCCAGCAGCAATTGTTTACTGAAGTCTGGCACTGTTCCTGGTTCTTGCTCTATGCTGGTCATGCAGTTGGTAAACACAGGAGATCGTGTTTCTTTCATCAAGGAACATGCTATCTGGTGAGCATGTTTTTAAAAATGATAGTCTCAGCTTGACGCCTGTGGCTCAAGTGGCTAAGGCGCCAGCCACATACACCTAAAGTAGTGGGTTCAAATCCAGCCTGGGCCCACCAAAAACAACAATGATGGCTGCAACCAAAAAATAGCCAGGCGTTGTGGTGGGTGCCTGTGGTCCCAGCTAGCTGGAAGGCAGAGGCAGGAGACTTGCTTGAGCCCCAGAGTTGGAGGTTGCTGTGAGCTGTGATGCCACAGCATTCTACCCCAGGGGATAGCTTGAGGCTTTGTCTCAAAAAAAAAAAAAGATAGCTTCAAATTAATACAAGAAAAGTATCTCTATATATGCATATATAAAAATATATAAACATACACAGACATGAAACTTAGAATCATAGTGTGATTATATTTGAATTAAATATGGTCTATTGTAGTCACATATATATATATAATGAGACAAATTCTATATAATGTATTTTACTGTGATAAAATTATCTTTTCTTTCTATTATTTTAAATCATCAACAATTTTAGAATGGTAATTTTACATTCCATATTCAATTGCTATTTTTTGCATATCATAAAACCTAAGAAATATTTGTTAAAGGAAAAAATATAAAAAGTGTGAGACAAATTCTTGACTTCAAATACAGTTGCCTGGTGTCTGACAGATATAAAGTTGCAGTTACATAATTTAAATAAATTCTAGGGATTGGCCACGCAACATTGTGCCTATAGCTAGCTATTCTGCACTTAAAGATTTATTATGAGGGTAGAACTCATTAAGTTTTTACTATAAGATGAATGTTAATGCCCCCCAATATTGGTATGTTAAAACATAACCCTCAAAATGGTGATATTAGAAGGTAGAGGCTATAGGAGTTAATTAATTTATGGGAGTAGAGCCTTGGTGAATGGGATTTGTGCCCCTGTCAAGGAGAATTCCCGTCCCTCCCGTTATGTGAGGACACAGGAGAAGGAGCCATCTGTGAGTTGGGAAAAGGCCCTCAACAGACACTGAACGTGCCGGCTTTGCATTGCAGCCTCCAGAACAGAGAGAAATGCATTTCTGTTGTTTATAAACCACCCCATTTAATGGAATATTGTTGTATCAGCTTGAACAGACTGGCGGTGTTCTTACCACAATATAAAAAGAGAAGATAATAGATTATTGGGAAGAGCAAACATGCAAATAATGCATTGTGCACCTAAGGTAAGTGTGCTGGGATCGTGTACAATGTATAAGCAGGCGGGGCAAACGGTATGTGTGGTGGGGGTGGGGAAAACAGAGAGAATCATAGAGAAGTTCTGAACAGATTCCTTAATGATGAAAATGGAATTTAGGCAAAAGGGAGAATATGCATCATTTCAAAGGTTGAAAACAGGAGCACACTTTTCTGAGAGTCCAAGCTCCTCTTTACGGTTTGATCATGAAGATGATTATTATTACCTACATCATCATCATTATCAGAGCTCTAAAAGGCTTTGGGTTTTGATTTGTGTTTTATGTATTCTTCTATAATTCAACAATAATAGAGTCTTCCCGGATTAGTTTACTGATTTCTCTAGGACCGTTATTTTCCCTTAAAATTGGGGTTGAGAGATGGAAATCGCTTTAATGGAAAAGTTGCTGATGCATTACTGTGTGACATCAGGGATGGGCTTTAGCTGACTCCTGTGCTGGCCTGCAGCAGTCAGGAATCTCCTTTCTTGAAAGCTAAATGGAAGCTGGTCGTAAATCTCTAAACACTTCCAGGCACTGTTAATTTGGTGATGTGCTGGTGACGTAATTAGTAATACATAATAATAACAACTACAAAAGCAGAAGGTTGTTCTTACAGCCTGGCACAGAGGCAGGAGCTGGCTTAGGACGGGGTATAATCACTTGATACCTCCATGCAGAAAATTATATGAGAAAAGTGCTTCTACAACAGCTGTGACAGGGAGTTGTCTGTTTCCCGTCAGCAGCCTGGTGACAATATTTTTTTACTGAATTTCCAAAGAGCATCTATAACCAAAGCCATTGTATTAACCATGATAAAAAAGCAAAGCAAATCGATTGCTCTACAGAGGCAAGGTTCTGTAAGTCAGGAAACGTGGGCATCTTAAACACTCTTCCAGGCATCCCAGGAGGGTCATCTCCTCAGTGGTGCCTGCACAAGAGCTGGTTGCAGTTTGCTTGGGTCTGTCGGGCTTTCTGATTTTGTTCTATTCTTTCCTGGGTCCTCCTCATCCTTGACCTCTATAGGTGAGAAGAAAGGGGGGTGTCCTCTGGAGGGCAATGTGGGCCCCTCTGCCAGCTGTCTGTGGTCTACCCACCTGTATGCTTTTCGGAAGCCTTTGTCCATGTCCTCCCAGTGCAGCCCAGCTCCTGTGGTTAAGGAGGGCAAGAGGACAGCCATGCGTCCCTGCTGCCAGGAGAGGCACAGAGAGGATACCTTGTAGGGAAGCCCCAAGAAAACACAGGAAGCTTGAAAGGCAGAGCTGGGATGGCCTTTGACCTACCAACCTCAGAGTCGTACTCTGTGTGTGCTGAGCACAGCAGGAGGGGCTCAACCTTGCCCTATTCTGCCCTGTCCCCCACATACACACAAACCCAAGAGAGAATGTTTCTGCTTCTTATGTAGGGATGGTATTTTTAGATTTTGTTTTCAAATGTGTCCTTCCCCATTACTGCTGCAGACAGACTTATGTCTTCTTCTGATTCTGCCTTGTGCCATATCTCTCTGTCCCTGCCCCCCCCCATTCTCCTCCTGGAGGCACAGATGGGGCCACACCCTGGGCACGGTGGGGACACCCTTGGTTCCCGGGGCTGTTCCACCTCTTCTCCCTTGATATTCCCTTTGTGACCTCCAGCAAAGGTCTCAGCTTCTCTGTGACCCAGTTTCTCCAGGTGTAACTTGGAGACAATAGTACCACCCACTTTAGGGACTCATCAAGTGAGTAACAGGAGTTAATATGTGGACAGTGACGGAGAGCAGTTCTGGTGCTGAGTCACGCTGCCCTGTCCTTGGCTTTTACTAGTATTTTCAGTGTTGATCCTTTCTCCCCACTGGGGTCTTGGAATGAATCTGCACCCTGTCCCAGCTCTGGAGACCCCTTCCAGCTATGGCGTTCAGTGAAGCTAGCTGAGCTGCCTTTGCTAACCCCACCCCTACCCCATGGCACAGAGTCTCCAGGGGAAACTTGTGGCTGGGATTGCCATGGCCATTTTGCCTGGTGCCCTGTGTCCACCCAGTTGTGACCAGCAGGCTTCTGGTCGGTGCCACCCCCGGATGCTGGTGAATCATGCAGGTTACTTCTCAGAGGGGGGACATCCTGCCCTGACTTTCAGACTAATGGGGGTCCTGAGATCTCTTCTTATTTTGATCAGATTTTCCTCCCATGAGATATGAGACATCAAGAATCATGTCTTGACCAGACTCATTGATCAAGAATTCCCTGTTCACAGAAAGTAACACACATGACATTGATCCATTACTACTCAATAAAATGATCCAAATGTACAATTAAAAGGAAGCTTCCAGATAATGTTTGTTTGACTAGGAAAATGCTAATGAGACACTTCTAAGGGAAACATATAAGATTTAAAATTGAATCTGTAGTGTGGTTTTATGCACACCATTAGATGAATAAAAAGCTGGATACTTACGTGGTGGTGGGATTATAGGTCATTTGTATTGTCTTTATAATTTCCTATTATTTTCCAACTTTTAAAGAGTGAACTAAGGGTACTTTAATGATTTGAGACCAAAAAAAAAAAAAAAGCAATGAATAGTATTATTTTTAGGAAATCAGAATAAAAAGCATTTATATCATCCCTGAGGCACTTACCATTATCTCTGCTTTCCATTCTTGAGACTGGGAATGATCTCAAATGGTCTAATTCTGATGCTGGAGGGATTCTCTGGAAACCGTAATGCAAACGGGGAGAATTTGCTGTGGTGATTCTCACACTCCCTGTCTATAAAATGAGAGCCCTTGAAATTCTAATCCCCCCACCCCACCCCATGCTAACATTTCAGAAACATGTAATAAATGGGTCTGATGACTCTGACCCCAGTGATGAGAAAGACAACCTGGACACAGGGCAGCTGCTGAGCTGAAAGATTTCCAGTCCAGTGCCATTCTGCTTTTGCAAACTTTCTCCCAGTTTTATGTACCCGGCAGCTGAGTGCATGCTCTCTCCACAGCGGGGTTCCTCCTGGTTGCTGGTTTTCTCTGCTCCTCAGCACTAGGGACAAATCAGAAGTGTGAGCCCATCTAGTCTGGCCTGAGTATTTGTCAGGTGACCCTATGTGCCATCAGGGGATGCTGGGACAGGATGAACTGACATCACCAGCCTGGACTGGCTAACAAAGCTGTGTGGCCACAGCAAAAGGACACTAATATATACGTTTCTTTAATGATGCCCAAGAAGCTTACTGTATTTGGGAATGGCCTCCCTTAAACTTTTACTCATATAGCATGGAGTGTCAGGGCACAGGACTGGCCAGGTCTCGGGCCCAGCTTAGGTGGGTTCTGGACGCGGACCACTAAGCTACCTTGCTCAGGAACAGTTTCTCGTAGGTGCGTGAGGGCTATCTACTTTAGCTGGAGAGAGAGAGACAGAGTATCTTAGAGAGAGTAAAGGTCTTCTTAGAACAGATAGCTCTTAGTCTTTAGCAGAGCTTGGTCATCTTCAGCAGAGACGCTGGGCTGGCGTCCTGCAGGCAGGAGAGGAGACAGAGTCAGAGTAAGGAGGTTCGTGATAGGATGCACATGCCTCCTGACTGCCTCCTCGTCCAGCCTAATATAAGGCTGAGCTCGGGCCTCTCAACACCACAGGTGTAGAGACTGCCAATTCACCAATGCTCTCCTCTCGTGAGCGCTCTCATGCTTGTTAGAACTAAATCTCTCTCCATGTCCTTTCCACCAAGGTGTTCCATTACAGGTATTTCCTATACTCTCACTCCTCCTGGCCCTAGGCTTACGGGCTACTACATTTCCCCCCTTTTTTATATACAAACAAAATAACTTTTAATGTGGTAAGGGCAGTTCTTCCTGTTATCTAGCCCTTTCCTTTCTAGGCAAAAGATGGTAATTATCAGAGTTCAGAATTCCAG